>CABFWB010001534.1:77136-90663 GCA_902151455.1 Timema bartmani
ATAATAATAATAATAATAATCTAAACCCCTTTTTAAACTAAAAAAAAGTTGTCATGAAATTCCAGAACACCCTTGCCAGATATTCAACAACTGATGAGATCAACTTGTGAAGAGAATTAAATGTTTGTAAAGAAGCAATATTTGATTTATTTTGACCAAAAAAAGTTGATATTAAAACTCCAAAATTACTTACCTTTTCTTGTGTACCCTACATCCACACCTCAACGCCGTGGTAATTACAGCCACTATTCACGCCAATACGAGTACACTTCACCGATACTACCCTTTCTATGTTTTCTCCTTAGCTTCATTGATAACACTTGTGTTATAACGTACAGTAAAAATAGGCCTAACGTTTTTAAACATTCACCATGGTAAAGTGTTACTTTTGAGATCACGCTTACTAGCTAAAATATAAGGTTGTAGGATATAGTTTTGTATTCACTGTAGTGAAGTACAAAACTCTAAAATCATTTATGGTTTTATCATTATTTAATGTAATTGTTTAATTGAAATGTTAGTACGACGCTTTATCGCTTAACGAGGCGGCTTCCTTAGCGCGTGTAGTAGTAGTAGTAGTAATAATAATAATAATAATAATAATAATAATAATAATAGCCTGTCATCTTGGTTAAGTGTTTAGGGTTGTCGACCGGTAGCTTAGTGGCCTCTCTTTCTATTCAGGTGACTTTGACAAAGATTTCACTATTATTTTGTCTAAGGGTTTGTCCTAACAAATTAGTAGATATTTAGGTTTTAGGGCCCTCGATGTGTATTATTAGGCTAATAATGTTCTAGGTTGGGCTAGTTTGTATGTGCTAATATAATACACGTGTTTAGAAAGTACACGTACAGTACACCAGTCAAAAAATGGTAATAATATTGTATTTTTATTAATTTTTAAAATGATTTATTTATTGGTAGTAAAAAGTTGCTATGCACACTCAAATAAAATAAGTTTGTATTATTAATGTGCAGTCCGATTTCGATTGGAAGAAAGTGTATTTACGGTTTCGTAATGAAAATTAGGCTTACAAAAACAATTTTCTTATATTTATACGTCAAGCCACGTGATCTTCAGCTGTCACTTTTGATAGATATAAAACAACTATGAAATAGTACTTTCAATTATTTAAAATATTAACAATAATGACTGTGAAAATATAAGTTTGTATTTTCTAAAAGTTTTTTTAGCACCGCGTTTTACTTCCCGTTTGGGTTGTACGCTAATAGTTTTTAGGGATTATAAATGGTATATTTAGAGAAAGTGTACCCTTATTTGCGTGTAGGGAGGCTGTAAAATCATTCTGGAAATACTACCCTCAATACACCCGACAGAGGCAACATGCAACCCACATTACACCCATTTACTCAAAGGTTAATCTTAATCTGCTCTTATTTGAACTGTCATGAATGATTTCAAGACCTTTTTTGTATCAAATTGAAGTTAACGATGTGCTGGTACTGTTTTCAGAATACAAATTTAAATAAAAATTCGTAATAATTATCTAAACAATCAAATATAAATCAATATACGTGCTTGAGCTTCAAACTAATAAATGAAAAGGAAATCTAATTTTCTAGCTTTGGTTGCATCAACGCAAATAGCTTACGTTTCCAATCGTTTGATTACGATTTTTTTTAATTAATTGATTAAACAATAACAAATTATTATTCATATATTGTTAGTTTGCACTAGAGACAGGTCAATTTACCTCCCTTCTATTCTTGGTGAACACCCATTAAGTAAGGCTTTCTGAACAAGGGAAGAAGGAAGGGGAATGACTCAGCGATCTTTCAATGATCTTTACCTGGAAAGTTGCTAACATTCGGGAGTCGAGTCATTTGTTCAGGCGCAAGTTGTTAGTAATAGTTTACACTATTTTATAGATATATGATTTGTTGTGAATTTATTTTAAATTATGTATTTAAAAAAAGGGAGAAATTACCCTTATTATATAAAAAAAAGTTCTGAATATTCTGACAATTAAAAAATAAGTTCAAAAAAAATATTTTATTTAATGTAAGATATTTCTTCAGTAAAATAAAATATTTTGTTCTTTGTTACGCTAAGCATAAGTGTTGATATAATTTCATAGAGTAAATATTTAGAGAGACGCTAAGAGAAAATACAAAAGCGGATGATTGGTTAGAGAGAGTGAAACAAAAACTAATCAATCTCACACAGGTGATCACGAGGGGAGAAGTGCCAGACTCGGATTGTCATGTTTTCCGATGATCAGGGGATGGGGCTTGGCCCCCCACCGGGTGTGTTGAGGTGGCCTATCCGAAGTTGTTTCCAACTTTCCCTTCACTCAAACTTACTTTAAATAAATTCTACTTTTTCCATCCTTATTCCAGTAAGATAACGTGGTGGCTACAGGCAGTGAAAACAGAAAAAAAAAACCTATAAATATCAGGGATAGCGGAGTATTGGTCTGGACTTTAATAAAAATGAACAAAAAAAATCAGGTAATACACCAAAACCAAATTGAGAGATCTGTTCTCGTATGTTTACACATTTGCACAGTCTCACAAATTATACCTAACACGTGTAGGCTAGTACTGAATAAACTAATAAAATGGTAATGTTTTAAGTCTGTTAGCATTTTTTTTTTTTTGCACCGCATCTAACTACCATTTCGGGTTATATAACCCTACTAGCATTTAAGTCATTGTGATACTAACTCTCTGTAGTAAACGGAAAAATCATCATTTACCGAGGTATACTAGGAAAAAGTTGTGCCAGAAAAAAAAATTATGTTTGAAAAACCTGGAAAAGTCATAGAATTTAAAACTAGGCTAAAAATGTGTAGCTACATTGTGTAAATCTGTGGACATTTTGAATGAGTTTTAAGCTGTGGAGTTTGTAAATAATCTTCACACACTGCAATACACTGAGGTAGATAACAAGGTAGATACCGACTTCCCGGGGTATATTTAGGAGTGTGTAAACCCATTCAACAACCCTGCTGGCAATTGAATAGAAGTTATCAAATATAGAATTAATTAATTTAAATTTATGCAGTACCTTAGACATTCGTATTGTAAGGTACTGTATTAAAAACAGCATCATTTAGATTTCTTTAAATGAAATGTGCAGTAATGAATATATGAACTTAAAAAATAGCTAATATAGGCCTTACTCTTGTTTACTTAATATGTCCCACATCTAACAACTTGTTCAAGCTATCTTCATCTTTACCAGAAATGAGTAACTATTAACAAGAAAGGTAGATTTCAGTGGCAGGGTACTCGCATTTGCAGCGATTGAAATTATTTCAAATAACCACACTTAGTATATACAGCTGGGATTTGAACCTTGAGCTTGTTATTGATAGTCCAGGTATGATGAAACTGACGCCTTTGTTAGCGAGATCATTGGTGTGGTGAATTGAATGTTTATGTTCGCTATTTGAGGGTATTTTACTTCCTTATCCATTGTTACAATCCAAAGAGGTAACTTGTATAGTATTTTATGGAAAACTAGGTACTGACAGTTCACAGCTGACAGCTACTAAACACATGTTTTTTGCAGATCATGTGGTTCGGCGTAGGGATACATAATTTGGTCTGGTAGCTTTTCAAAGCCGTCAGCTGTGAACTGTCAGTCAGCACCAAAGAAGCCATGGGGCTACTGTAGCTCGAAATAGTTTTTAGCTATCTATATTAATAAAATTAAGAGTTTGTCATGAGCGTTGCGCGATACTTACCGAATACAGAGGGCTAATTTTAAAAAAAAATTAGTAGCCCCTGTGAACAAACCTGTGCTCTTCGAAGTTGAAATTTTAATTTTTTTAGTAGATTTTTCTAAAATTTATTAAAAATGGTGTCGGAAAAAATAAAATGAAAAGATTTTTGGCTCTGTGTTCAAGCAAAGAAAAGCTTTGCCCGGGATAGCCACGCAATTCATTGCCCGGAATAACCACCTGAGATAATATCATAGTTAATAATTTCCCAATTAAAATATTGGATTCTATCTAAACAATTTTGTTAATATCTCAACCAAAATAAATATCTTACACAAATAAAATAGTTTTATAGATAGGAGATCACTGCTTCCCAATTTTTAAATAAATGTATTTCAACAAACATTTATATTTTGTAGTTAAAAAGTTTAAATTAAGGGAATAAAATTCTCAATGTTACCTAGAGCACTCCACATCAGTTACCATGTTAAATGTAAAGTGATATTTTAGTAGTACACTTAAATCTCAAACGTGAGATTCATAAATGAAAATAAGGTAACATTGTGACGTCCCCCAATCAAATCATTCATATTTTTAACACGGCAGGAATGCTAAAATATATATTTTACGCATTTAAGAGCGTTCATCATAGCAGGCCCAACTCAGCTCTCGGCTCGCATCTGCGTCTGTATGTGTGCACGCGAGTTATGGGTGTAAACACGAAAAGACCAAGATAGGCCAAAAATGTGTGCAGTGTTTTCGTATTTCAATGATTACTCGAAATTTTCCGCGGTGACGATGGGGGACAAAGCGACACAGTTTCTTGTTAATAACTACAGGTTGTCCCTATTATGACAGACTGAGGATTTGTGCACAGTGCCTATGTGTGAAGTCATTCTAAAATGGTCAGAAAACGGCCTTTTCAATGGAGTTTTATACAAATATCATTTAATATTTCAACAATGTTGAGTATTAGGAACTTCTATTGACTCTTTATCTCCATTAATGTTTAATCAGAAATGATCCACGTGCAATAGTGTTCGTGTAAATTTACGATTTCTAGCCGACTGTATCACAGAGTTAGTTTTGATTGGCATGTGATGTGATGCACGCTCTTAATAAATTTGGTCGAACGTTAAATAATCAAATTTTTTACGTTACTGCGCCTCGCTGTACACAAATAATGATTGTCATCATAATTGTTTGGATATTCCCTAAATAAACTTGCGTAGTTAATATATACGTAATGCGTACAACCCAAACAAGCACTAAGGCGAGGTAGGAAAACAATTTTTTAAAGTAGTTTGAAACGTAAATTAGGGTTCATGTGGGTTGCGGTGCCAAACTCGTCTGGTCTCCTGTTTACCAATGATAGAAGGTCAGGTTTTGAATCACAACCGGATGTACCGAGAGGGTTTTCTTTATGGTTTACCAATCTCCCTCCACTTAAACGAGGTTATATTTTCTCTGATTCTACCTTCATCATCCCTACTCCATTAATGTAATTAAATACGAAAAAAAATAATCTTAAAGATCCCCTGAGACAGAAAGGTTTAAACCTAAAAACCTTTAAACTTATTTTGCAAATAAATTTAGACAAAAAAGCATATACAATTTTGGGTTAAGAAATGGCGAGGGAGAAAACGAGACCAACAGAATTAAATACTTCTTAGGGCTGTTGCATTTTTAATATGTTTTATGATAGCCCTCAAGGGTAGCGACACACGGTGAAATTATTATTTATCAAACATTAAAATTTTTATGTATATATATATTAATTTTTTTAAAGCCAAAACAGGGATCCAAGTTTTGCCACCAGAATGTTGTAATCTACAACTGAGTAACATAAAAAACCTTCTGCCCGCAGCGATAATAAGAATTGAAAGTATTGGACATTTTAAAATGTGACGACGCCTGGCATAGTTGTTAACTGTGCAAACCAGCAAATGTGGCGGCATACCATGTTCTATTTTGTGCACGCGTAGAGGTTTGCGAGACGCAGTTTGTCGTCAGCAAAAAGTGTTCCTCGCACGGCCTTGACTTAGAACGCGTGTAGTGAATACAATAATTGCAACGTTAGGGCGGGGGGAGGATAAATATCCCTAATAGCCGAGCTCCTGGCGTTTACTACAAGGTCAGCCCTTTTTTGTCTTGCACACTACATTTCTTTTTCTGGGGCAAGTGCTGGTATAGTTTATGGAAATAGGTCAAGGAGGGAGGGGGCGCACTCGCCTGGAGAAAGAGTGGAAAACCACATAATTCAACAGTCCTGTGTTCCTCGAAGGGGCTTGAGTGTGTCTACAACGCAAGAGAAATTGTCTCAGTGTGAAAGTGGACTTGATTAAGGATTGATGGTGGCATTGGCGAACATTCAACCCAACTTATCTGACATTTTTTAAACATGAAAACGGTACCATTATTTTCGTTGAGGGAGAGTGGGAAACCCTTTAGGGGAAAAAATTTACATCACGCCCAGCCGAGATTCGAACTTCAATCTCCTCCTCACTGACAAACTAGATCCAATGAGTGTGACATTTAAACCCCGTGCTCACCAGTGTGGACATCTTCTTCGCACAGACGACAGCGCTAACGTAGCTTGAATCAACTCGACAGGCCGAGGGGTACGAATACGAGTTGACACAAAAGCTATTATTATTACCAGAGAAGCGAAATATAAAACCATCAGAAAGAAGACTCCTTGAGCCAGGAAGTTTTAGACCTAAAAACCTTAAAACTTACTATGCAAATAGAATTAGACAATAAAGCATGAACAATTTTGGGTTAAGAAATAGCGAGGAAGAAAACTAGACCAACATACTTAAATACTTTTTAGAATTTCTTGAAGGTCCGTTGCATTTTTAATATATCTTGAATTAATATTTGGTATATATATATATATATATATAATTATTTTTTAAATACCAAGTGTAATATTTGTTATTTATATATTTTTTTAAAACAGGCCTATGCGTAATTGTCTAAAATACAAGTCTATATATACAATGCATACAAAATGGTTCAATTTAAAGAAAACCCTTAGAAATATCGACATTCGAGTTTCCTTAGAAAATATTTTATCTCCCTAATATCTTCTCATTTTAAAGATTGGGATTTCAACGTCATTTTATAGACAGTATTAATATTTTACTAGTATGCGTTATTAGGTTTTAAAAATACTTTCCAAATTTTTTTAAGCTCCGCGTCTTACTACCTGTTCGTCCGCTTTTCTTATGTACCAATTACGCTTATTATTATTATTATTATCATTACTAGCCCCGCATCCTACTACCCGTTCGGGCTATATACACTAACGCTAATGTGTAATGGTAGGGTGATTGTAGGGTAGGGTGATGAAATGGAGGACTTACAGTTTAACGTGGGATCCGAACCACGGTGGAGGCCTGGCACTCCACACATTCACAGGTTGTGATTAATACACGTCTTGTCAGAGGTGAAGGAAGGGTTTGGCACTCAGATAAATCTGTACCGGGACCGAGTATTGAACCCCAGACTCCCAGAACAGAAGTCTGACACCTTACCCCTAGACCGCCAGGTCACCTAATTACGCTAATGATTTTAGGAAATAGGAAGGCTATATTATAGGAGGTTTACCCGCATTTGCATGGAGGGAGAGTGCAAAACCATTTTTAAAAAACCACCCTCAATACATCCGACCAAGATTCGAACCTTGATCTCCCCTCCATTGGCAGTCTAGTCTACTGTGAGAGTAGCGCGTTAGACCATGCGGCTACCGAAACGGGTGATTTTTAATTAATAAAACTATTGAACTGGTCCCAATTTTGCTGTTGTCAAATGAATAGGTAATTCAGAAAACCGCACTTCGATACGTTTTATGGTTCGATCGTAGTCGTGTATCTAATATATCGGTTGATCGGCCGTGAGATGAACTCCTCCATGGCGTCAGCCCATAATCGATCCATACCACTTGTTGGCGAAGATAGTGACGACATCCGTGGATAGAGGGTTTCATGTGGTTTTGCTCAACTAACCCTACGGCCCTTAATCTCATTTTTCTAAACCGGATCCGCTACTTTTTCGTTCAAGTAGCTCCTCATTTGCCCTCACTAGAATAAGTTCACCCGGTTCCAGACCAATAGCTTCACAGAAAATCTGGAAACGTTGGGGTTCAAACCCGGGACATATCTCTAGCCAGGCACTCTGACCACTAGACCACAGAGGCGGTTATAATCATATATTAAATTTAGAAAGTAAACATAAATCTATAACCTCAACAAGCTTTGCGACCCCACCCAAAACTAGCCGCGACCCCCAGGCTGGAAATCACTGACAAGATCATGAGGGTCCTCCTAAAAGGAGGAGGAGGAGGAGGCTCTGTAGTAATATATCTCCCTGACATCTCGCCTCTAGGATGGCCAATATGAAGATTACTTCTCAACTATACGACTTGGAAATGTTTTGAAAAGTTTCCAAACGTCACTGCGAATCGAAGGACGCACGATAAACATGCCAGCTTTTAAAGATTTCTCTTCAAGGTCAGACAGAACAGACAGCGTCAAGGACCCTTTGGAAATAAATTCTACAAGCTCTCGTGTGGGGCTTTCACACACCTTGAAAACCAGGAGGACCGGTAAAATACGGGGAATATTTTGTGTCTGGAAAAAAAAACTTGTAAAAATATAGGGAATTTTACAACAACAAAATACCTTTTGTTAAATACCAGGATATTAGTGAATTTCGGCCATTAAAGGTTGAATGGAAGGGAACACGAATTTAATTAATCCCAAGTATTTCAGGTTGTTTGTATGACAAAAAAAAAAGTTTTGGCCAAAATAAATCATACATAGCATACCATTAGAAGTATTTAGTTTAATTTTCTACACATAGTAATCAAAATAATTTTTAATGTGTGTCGTGAACATCGGACAATTTACATGGACTTTAATTTTTATTTAAAAAGTTTATCTTCAAATTCCACAGTGCTCAGGGCAAGAAGAAACTTTACTAAATATATCTATTTAAGCAATATTTTATTATTTTGACCAAAATATATATATTTTCTGTTATATCTCATCTATTTGAGGTACTAAACGTCCACTTTCTGAACCGACTGATTATATCAACACACTACTTATAAACTAACTTAATTCTAGAAAAAAACACAACATCCAACCCCTGTCCATTAATTCAACACCATGAAAGAGGAAACACACATTTCAACAATTATACATTTTCATCCATGCTGGGAATCGAACCCAGGACTTTTATCTTAGTAGAAAGACTGAGCTAAGGTGTCGAACAATGTTCTATAAGGGACCACAAACATACTTACCTTGAATCGCGCTAATTTCTATACCACAAGGTGTAGTCAGGCCTTTGTATAGAAGAAAAAACGAACTTAACAAACTAAACGCGCTGATTCGAACACATCTCTTGTCCGCCTTCCCTCTCTTGAAACTTTGGGTTGCGTAGCGACTGCATCCCCATCAAGATCAAATTATCCTATTAGCTTTATGTATTTTTTAAAATGCATTTCCTCATCTACTATCTAAAATAATGTTGAGAAAAATGTTAATCTTCTCTGGAAAAACTGGAAAATACAGGGAGTTATGTATTGGGAAAATAATGGCAGCCATGTTGTGGTTTTAAGTAGGTGTTCGGAACATTTGTAGGTTCTTACCCTTTTAAATAAACTGCTAAAATGTCTATCAAAATATTTTTTGTCTCTAATCATAGGTTTCTTTTTGGTGTAGTAAACTAGCTACACCACGTACAACCATTAGTCAATATTACATACAGTAGAATTTTCATCGGAAGGACCTTATATAACAACTAGAAAAGTTACTAGATCTACCTTCACGCATTCAGACGCTCAGCTATCCGATCCTGTAGCTGTAGGTTTTGATTGATATCAAACAATACCTTTAAAATAACACCAATAAGATAGTAAAATGTTATCATTGTTGACCGTAAAAGATATGTTTGTATTTTCTAAAAGTTCCTTCCTACCAAAATCCTATGATAGCTGACATCTCTCTCATTCAGTAACATCATCGGCATAGGGAGAATTTAATTTTGGGCAAGGAGGCTTTCAAAATAGTAAGTTTATGAAATGATTTAAGGCTTACTATTAAACCCTAAGAAATAAGAACATTGTTATTTTATACAATAGTTGTGGAACTTTATTTGTGTAAGAATTGGATGGGGTCAACTAACAAAAAAGTTTTTATGGACTTTTCGCCCTCCTTTCCTCAGGTTAGTGTTGGAAAATTGGATGTTCCTGGAAGCTACTTGTAGTTTCCCTCGTTTGGTGATTTTTTGATGGTATTATACTCTTTAACAGCTATTTAGAATAATGCTTTCCCCGAAATTTTTTGAAATGTTGATGCTTCTTAAACCTATTTTAATAAGTGCTCACCAGAATTTTTTATATAAAATTAGATTCTCTAAAATCTATTTGGAATGATCCTCACTCAAAAAATTTGTAGAATTTGGAATGTTCTATAAGCTACTTAGAGTGTTCTTTGCCTTTTAAAAAATCAAATAAAATAGCAGCTGTTTGGAATGGTCCTCGCCTGAATTTTTTTTTTTTAAATCTTATGTGGTTATAGAAATTATTTGGAGTGGTCCTTCAGTTTTTGGTAAGTGAATGCCTCTTTAAGTTATTTGAAGTTTGATACAAGGCCATCTTTAAGCTTCATATTAAAAACTTCGACATACATATGTGTAAATGTAATAGTATATTTTCGTGTGTGTGTGTGTCTAAATAGTAATTCAACCTTAGTTGTTATAATATAAGCCACTTACTATTAGACAAAACAAATCCACAGGCAACAAAACTTATATATATACTAATTTTGCCTGTAATGACGTCACTGTGTGTAGTATTTTAAAGTTGATATTATTATACGCTGAAATTCTTTGGTATGTGTGATTTTAAATAAAAAAGTATAAACTGGTAGGTCTATTTCTGTAAAAAAGAATTCACGGTATTTTAAAACCAGTTTAGGCTATTTTAATTTTAAGTACTTTAATAGAACCATTTTCATAGTTAAAAATTTACAAACATATTTTTTGTGGTCAATAATGATAACATTAGTGTTATTCTGTAGGTAAGTATTGATAATATCATTAGTGAAAACTGCAGATCACATTACTTGACGTATGAATACGGGAAAGTAAATTTAGTCGCTTTTCTGGCTGTCTTCCAATGAAAATTGGACTGTGGGTAAAGTTTAGAGCAAATGTTCCCACGTTTGCATAGATGGAGAATGGGAAATCATTAAGTAAATTATTCATTACATCCGACTGGGATTCGAACTCGCACCCTTCCCCGTCACCAGCAAATCAGACTATATGAGCCTGATATTAAGTTTGCCTGCCCAGCGATGCATATAAAGCATATTGTAGTGATGCAGGCTCTGTTATGTAGATTTAATTGTCCGCTACGGCTCTCAGACCTAAATGACATCACGACAGATTTTTGTTTCCTGTGACTATGCCTGCGTGACTTAGAAGAAATAACTATTGTTGTTATTATTATTATTATTATTATTATTATTATTATTATTATTATTATTATTAGCACCGCGTCTTACTAACCGTTCTGTTTATACGCACTTACGCTAATGTGTAATGGTAGGGTGATTGTGAGATGAAATGGAGGACCTACAGTTTAACGTGAGATCCGAACCACGGTAGAGGCCTGGCATTCCTCACATTCACAAGCTGTGATTAATACACGTCTTGTCAGAGGTGAAGGAAGGGTTTGGCAATCAGATAAATCTGTGCCGGGACCGAGGATTGAACCCCGGACCCCCAGCACAGAAGTCTGACCACCTTACCCCTAGACAACCAGGTCACTGAAATAACTATTGTTTTTACTGGCATGTACGATTATATGTACTGAGGCTGGTTTTTCCTACATTGTTTTCCATTCTCCCTACACGCAAATGTAAGTACACTTTCTTTAAATTCAACCCTCATCCCTAGCACAGTACATATGCGTATAACCTTAACGGGTAGTAAGACTCGGTGCTTAAAAAAAATTGAGTGAATATTAGCCATTGTCTTACAAGTATTCTCATTTTTAACTTCTGGTTTCGTAATAACTACAAGCAAAGCCGTACAGAGAAATTTATTTTGGGTGCTATTTTATCTACGGTGGTCCATCAACAGTTGAGGAGGCATAGAGAACTGTATACTATGGTTAAGGGAAATGTTGTTTTTATAACGTTAAGACCCTTTGAGGTAATTTAAAGTATTTTTAAAACATAATTGGGTCTCTCTTTGCTATGGATTTTATAAGATTCCATTAAGCTACTGTAGGCTTGGCATTAAAGATAAATATAGGCTCGAGAGCGAAATTAGGGTACCGGTTGATAAAAATACAGTCCCAGCTTATAATATTAGTAGTAATAATAATAATAATAATAATAATAATACTTTACTCTTTGACCTTCACCACTCAAATGTCGGCGTGGGCTGACATATACTCCATTCACGTTAGGAATTACTCTCTGAAAGGTCTTTTTTCCTACCAATATCCTACTATATAATAGATTTCTGGTAGGGAAAAAGGCCTTTCAGAGAACAATTCCTACGGCGAACAGACTTTACTTATCCCAGGAGTAATGTGTTTGGCACCCAACCCAGGAAGTTGATGTTCGAATACCGGCAAAGTGCATTTAAGGGGGGAAAATACCCTCACAACACCCGACCGGGACTCGAACCCCGATCTCTTTGTCATCGGCAGTGTAGTCTATTGCAATAGTGACGCCTTAGACCAGGAATGGGGAAGCTTTTGGCATTGGAAGGTCGCACGTCACTTCACAAGACTCCTCGTAAGGCCGCACACTTCATGTAGTCATTTTTTGCCAACATATGATAGTGCGCCAACCATAAATATAGCAATTGAAAGGAACGGTATTTTATTTTTAAATCACGATAATAACAATGAATATAGTTTTATATGAGTGACAAAATATGCGAAAAGACCGTGGTTTACCCATCCTTGCCTTAGACGGGTCCTTAGAGTTCCTTTTTTTTATCAGTGCGTCTTACTACCTTTTCAGTCTATACGCATTTATTATACTCTAATTTTAGAGGTAATCAACCCGCATCTGAGTGGAAGGAGAGTGGGAATACAGTTAGTAGAAAACATCCTCAGCAAAGACCCGACCGGTATTTGAACCCCGATCTCCCCGTCATCAATAGGCCGGTCTGCCACGACAGTGACGCCTTAGACCGTTCGGCCATTCAAACGGGTCCCCACAATGTTGTATAACAGCATCTTTACTCCACCTGGATACTGTTGCATTTCGTAAAGTTACCCCTTCTCATTAGTCTATTAAGAGATAATAAAGATGAAGTGTTTAATATCCGGCACGCTTGCTTTAAACCGTGTCTTAAGAAAGTAAGGCTCATGTCCGGTAACGCCTCTCACCAACCTATTTAAAAATAGACACTCATTAGACTACCTTGGGGTCTTGAATGTGAACCTTGGATGACCCCCTTGTCCCCTCCCCCAATACAACAATTATTAGCCTATATACGATTTTTTTTTTCTCTTAGAACCGCGTCTTACTACCAGTTCGGATTATACGCCAATGTGCCAACTACACTAATGAGAAAGGACGGTTTTAATGTATAGGAAATGCGCCCACATTCGTGTGGAGGGAAAGTGGAAAACCATTTAGGGAAATCCACCCTCAATGCATCCTACAAGGATCAAACCCTGATTTCCCCGTATTCAATAGTCTAGTTTAACACGATAATAGCGCGTTAGACCCTGCGGCCACTGCTGTATTTTTATAGCACCTTTTTTTTTTATCGAAACAATATTTCTATTTGTTTTTTT
>CABFWB010001534.1:90703-152097 GCA_902151455.1 Timema bartmani
TTTTTTTTTTTAATGTTTTTTTTCCGCTACGTCTTATTACCCGTCCGGGATATACTCATTTTAATTACACTAATGGGATAAATATTAGAAAAAGCCTAATTCATAGGAAATGTACCCTAATATGCGTAGAGTGAGTGGAGAACCATTTAGGGAAAAGCACCTTCGGTACACCCGGCCTGGACTCAAACCCAGATCTCTTCGCTGGTGAACCAGACTAGATGAGCCTGACCACCGATCCTGACTTCTGTCAATATAATTGTATTTTCTTATTGATACCTGTGGTCGTCTAATCCAGAGACATCTAACACACAATAAACTGTATTGATGGTGAGGTCACAGTTCGACTCTCGGCCAGACGCACTGGGAGTGGTTTCTATGCATGGAAGTTATCATTATCGTGGTTCTATCCCGGTTGGGTGTACTGAGGGTGGTTTTCCACCCTCTCTACACAAATGTGGATACATTCCCTCTAAATTCAACCTTCCTCATTCCTAACCAATTAGCCTAATTATAGTACATAATCGTATAACCCGAATAGATAGTAAGAGGTGGTGCTAACTTACAAATATATTATTGTCGTCTTCGTAGCTCTTCTCCACACTAATTTGGGTGCATTTCTTATGATTTACCCCTACAATATCTTAAACTAGAATAGAATATATTTTTTATCTGAACCGTCTTCGAGAACGTTGGAGTCATTTCACCATTAGATAGGTCCAAAGGCCTTAACAACCCTGCTTGGATTGAGACAGGTAAAATTAGAGGAAGTGTACAAGCATTTGCGAGAAGAGAGAGCGTGGAAACAGCCCCGGTTTACTGAGCAAGGACTCGATCCCCAATTCCCACTGCTTCGGAAAATCAGACAAGATGAGAGTGACGCCCATGTCCCGGTGCTTATGACGCAAGGTGTCCAGTTTTGAATCTTGTCCTTTATTTTCACCCGAGTAACCCGTCTGACTACTCTTCCGGGATAGTCTTATTAATTACTCTACTATGGTAGAGATGACCTTTAGAGGAAATGCACCCGAATTTGAATGGAGGCAGAGTGGGAAACCATTTAGTAAAAACTTCCCTAGGTACGCCTAGCCGGGATTTGAACCACTATTTCCCCGTCATTGGCAAACCAGACTAGACGAGTTTGACGTTTAGTCTGCGTGCCCATTGATGTGGGTTTGCTCTTAGTCTTCTGAGGGGCAGAGAATAAGTGGGTCACCAAGGGAGGACACTCAATTGACCTGGGATATAAATTATTGTGTTTGGTTTTACCACTGGATATTGCGGCTAACGTCGAATGGAGCGAGAGAGAGAGAAAGAGAGAGAAAGAAAGAGGAAAAACAGACAAGATTAAAGAGTTTCCGAAAAAAATACAGACGTCAAGAATGTGTCGTGCCGACCTTGGCCTAGTTAACGCGCCAGAAGTTTCGGCTGCTACCTTTTTTTCTACGTGGTTTTATTTTTGGTACTGAAGCAGATTCTTGATGAGGTACAATCGTCGCGGACCGCCGTGGGGAGCAGCGCCACACTTTGCAATAATCTATGACTCGGATCTTGGGTTATCAAAAAAACTTTAAAAAATGTGTTTTGCTAGAAACCCATGAGAAGAGGGCAAGGACATAGCTGCAACGTCCCAAATTTTCCTAATATTTACGAAACTGTTCACTATATTTACAATTATTACAGTATTCTTTTATTATTTTACAAGTTTTTTAAAATAAAAACTTTGTTTTTATAGCACAACGCATTTTACTATCCTCCAGGATATCACCATATTTGCCCTAATGAGTAGCGACAAATAAATTGCAATTTAGAGGAATTGTTTTCACATTTGCATAGCAGGAACGAGAAAACCTGCCCTCAGTACATCCGCTTGGTATTCAAACCCCGAACTCTCCTTTAATGGCAATTCATACCAGATTAGTATGTCGCCTTAGTCCATTTTTCCACTAATTTTGGTGTTATCAACATTAAGGAAACATTATTTTCTGCATGGCACTATGTATTTTTATGCATCATCCTTTATGGATATGACATCCATTACCTTGGACACACCTATTTTATTTATTTGAGGTATTTAACGTGCACTTTCTGAACCAACCGATTATATAAGCACACGAGAATTTCTATGAGCGAGAGCGAAAGGCCTACCAATTTTGCTAGGAAAGACCTTTCACAAACCTTCCAGGGTTCTTTTACATACCATAATCGACATGGGACTGACGGCTTTACTTCCCTTCCGAATGAAGTTGTGCTACGGATTTTTATCGCTCAAAAAAAAATCTGTCAACCCTGGCTGGGTTTGAAACTACGAATATCGTGTCTTGGGGCGAGCACATTACCCCAGGACCACTGAGTTTGACATGGAAATAAATATAACTAAGCTTTGTTTACTATATTTGCATGTATTAAGTATTATGTGGCAAACTATTAAATATTGTGTTGGACATTTTTGTTAATTTTTTAAGAAAAGAGTAAGTAGAGCTTTTAAGTAACTAGTAACTATTTTTGTAGCTAACTATTATAAATAAACAGGATTAAGTCACCCATAAATGTAATTTTGTAGAAGCTGTCGGTTTTACTAATTTTTACTATTTGTTATGAATATATTTACTCCCAGTAAATTTTTCCTTTAAGGGTTGGGTACTCTAATTATAGTGACCATATTTTTTCTTAGAAAAAGCAGAGCAAAACTATTATTAAACATGCCATGCTTATGCTAAAAAAAAATTATATGACACAATCACTCAAGCTTTCTCTATACAATAGCTTGGAAGAAAATTAAAAAAAAATAGATTTTCAGTAAACTACCCTTAAGTGAATTTTACTCATAAAAACAAACACGTCATCTTGTTAAACCAAATAAACACTCTGTAGGCCCCATACATTTTAAACCATATTGTTCAAATATTTTTAGGAAATTTATAATTTTCATAAATAAGCTATTTGTAAACTACCCTCAAATTATTTTTAGTTTGTAAAAAAAATATTGTTATTCATAATGAAAAACTTTACCGTGTTACCCATTTTGAACCTAATCTTCAAGGTCAATTTTGAAATGTTTTAAAATTTCAAGTAATTTATTGGAAGTAAACTACCCTTAAATTAATTGATTTTAGAATAATAACACATACACTACTATTGATAATGTAAAATAGTCCCCAGATACCAGTTTAAAATGAATTCACCCCCCCAAAAAAACACTCCCTTGATATACATTCTAAACAAAATCATTAAAGCAATTTTCAATATATTTCGAATTTTTGAAAATCACTCATCACTAAACTAATGTACCCTTCTTTAATGAAGTTTTACCCAAAAACCAAGTATACAGTGCTATTAGGAGATACAACATATATATATATGAATGCTTGATATATATATTTTTTTAACTAAATCGTTAGAGCCATTTGAAAAAATTAATTCAAAACGATCACTCATCGGTAAACTACCCTTAATTTGAGGGCTAGGCTCAAAATAAATTTAAAAAATCCCGGAGGTATTGGCCTGTAGCATCAGGATATCAAGTTTGAACAAAATCCATCAAAACGTTTTCGATCTATGGCCAGGGATAGGTAGATAGACAAACATAGGAACAGCAGGAGTTGTAAAACCCATTATTTTGGGCTTGGGCGCAAATAAAATGTAAAGATTCATCATAGTCTTAAGGTCAATAACTTTCACGATTGCAATACTTGTTCTTGATCTGAGAAAGTAAAAAGCAGGTATAAGAGTAGATAGAGGGGAAAATTAGAGAGGGAGGGAAAAAAATTAGTTGAAACACACGACTATTTATCAAATCTCCATTTTAATTGCTAATTCAACTTAAAACTGAGCTACATCAAGACAAACAATAGATAAAAGAACATAAAGTTTATCGTCAATTTCAAGAAACAAATTAATGTCAAGAAAAACTCTGTTCATACATACATATTAATAAATGAAAAATGTAATTTATTCTCAACTTTGATTATTGACTATAAATAAATTTAGAATGTTGGTTGTTAATAACTTCAAACCAATATTTCAGTACAAATGCTCTAATAATGTGTAGGCCTAGCATTAAAAGCAAAACAACTCTAGAAACAAATAATAGGTAGTATTAAGAAACATCTTTAAGAGATATTTGTAACAAAATTAAAAAATATAACTCGTGAGTGAAGTTCCTTGCGCAAGCGCTGTTCACTTTGAAATATTGTTTTCTATAACTTCAAAAAGAAGTACATATGGGTGTGTTTCTACCTTCTGTTCTATAGGACATCAGGACATCATCCCCAAAAAAGAATGTATGGTCATCCTAGCTATAGTTCAAGAACTCATCGTTAGAGCTTGGATTATTATGTAATTACATATTTTAATCCTGCCAGTTAAAAATGTGAAAAGAAAAATTTCTGTGAACTATGTCGTTTGGGACTATATTTTCAGTTTTAATCTTACATATTTTACTGAATTCTCCATATTATTGAAGATATTACTTAGAATTACATATTTTGCGTATTTCTTATTGTATTATTTTTATGTCTTTCTTGGGTAAAATACTTTTAAATGATGTATCACCAATTTCCAGACAATCTGTACTTTCATCAAAGGAATGTACAATCCTGTGGAGGGATGGCAGTGAACAAAGTTCAAGTTTGTTATGCTGGCTCGGCAAGAGTGGATTACAGTTGCCTTAACGTAACTTTGTGTATGACATTTCTCGTATTGTGAAGGGGATAAACTGCTGCGTTACCAGATTGTAGCCTCAGCAGCACACAAGTCGCGTGGCATGTCAGTTTGCAAACACAACTCAGGCGAGTTGTGAAAACACTAATTCTTTTATCTGGCTAGCTCATTTTCCCTTTGTTCTATGGTAACCATAACCCAAAGTCAATTAAGGAAATGTAATTTGAACTCTGACACAGTAATACGGCGTGTACGGTCTTTTGAAAATTAGACCAATCATTGTATATACGTGTAAATGTAATTAATACCAGCCAGTATGTCAAGCTCAAACATTACCCTCAGACCGAAAAAAAAAAAACAATTATAGGAAACTGGCTTTAAAGAATATGGGTTGGTTTGACGTTCACTTCTTTTCAAAGAGACAGAGTGATGGAGACGGAGTGGGGGTTTCATTGAAAGTTTTTAGTGTTGTTTAATTTCTAAAATTAGTTATATTATGCCATTTATTTGAAGTCTTTAACTACAGTAGTGGGAAAATTAAGTATCATAAAACAAACTAATAGTGCAATACAACTCATTAAAAAGTAATTGTACATGTGTATTTTTAGAAACATATTTTTCTATTACTTTCTCAGAAATTTGCAGCCATAAAATTAAATTTTGTTTCAATAATACATGTATTTACTAGCATGAAGTATCCTACTTTGCTTGTAAAAATAGTAAAAGGGGTAAACAGTAAAACATTAAATACTCGTTTTTTAAAAGTGTAAAATGGATTAAAAGGGTAACATGGGAACATGGAAAAAAAGGTTGGAAAGTAAATATAGTCCATTTTTGAACCTTTTAACCATTTTTGCCCTTTTGGCACTGTTTGTCCTCTTTGCACTTTTCCCCTTTAACCCTTTTTAACCCCTTTGCCACATTTAATATTTTTTATTCCTTTTACCCCTTATGACCAGACATTTTTTAATCATTATAAACAAGATGGACTTTCTCATTTTCTCATAAAAATGTTTTTGAGGGTACCTTATGAATTTGATTCTTATGCTCTTTGGTGGACAAGGATGTTTATCTTTTCTCACTTTTTCTATAACAGTGTTTTTAGTTCCTAATGCAATAGAGTAAGCAAATAACAATGTATAGTATTTCATTTATGGTCTTAACAACTTTACAATTTTAGTGTAGGGTTTCTACAATATTGTATGGACATATCATTTAGTTTCACAAATCTAGAAAGGCACCTAAATTTTAAACTTAAAGGCTCTATGACCACTGATTTAAAAGTTACATCAGTGAACTTTGAAAACTTTTAACCCTCCTTTTCAAGCCTTAGGGGTCAAATTTCCCAAAACCTCTTCTTATTTCTTCCTAGGACCTGAGGGGAACCTTCGCACCATATTTCAAATTTCCAGTTCTGGGGACTGGGGAGCTATGGTGATAAGTGAGTGAATGGGTTCTGCTTTTTTTTTTATAGGAAAGAAGTTTTAGTCAATATGACTTATTTATTTATATATTTTGTAGGTAAATACTACATAAAAACCTGGGCCATCCCCCTTGGCTCCAGACCAGATGCTGGTTGCAGCCTTCTTAGGTTGTTAGTTTGTAAGTCATGTTATCAATTAGCCTTTTGTTTAAAAAAAAGGGGGGGGAACGTTAAATATCCAAATAAAATACCAATAAAAGTAGTTTTTACAGTGAATGAATTGTTTGAATCAAAATTGTATTTTCAATGAGAGAAGTAAAAAAATGTTGTTTTATAAGAGTTTAATTTTACTTTATGTACAGAGTATTGTATATAACAACCCTTTCACCTAATCTTACAACCCATTTGGAATATCGAAATTTAATTACACTAATGTAATATGGATGAGAAACGTTTACTATAGAAAAAAATGGCCTACATTTGTGTGGGAGAGTGGGGAACTGTTTATGAAAATACATCCTCAATACACCTGACCAGGGTTTGAGCCTTGACCTCATCATCACTGGCAAAACAGACTAGAAATGGTTGCCATTCGCTCCATGTGCTCATTTGTTGGCTTTATAACTAAACACAATAATATTTTAATTAACTGTTTTGTTGATTGTCATAAAAAAAACATTGTGAAGTATAGTCACCGCACTGTGTTGTTAAAAAAACTAGAGCATACATATAAAAATAGGAAAGACTTCTCATTTCCAAGATTGAGTTACATTTATTTTCTTTAAAAAGTATTTAAAAAATAACATTAGTTTTAATGTTTGTATAAAAAGTCTAAAATAAGCAAAATAAATATAATTGAAATCATTGTAGTTTTAACACACACATAACAAGCTTGCATTAGCATTCAAATCAAATTGTTATGACTCAATTATTGACCTTAAAGGGCCATCTTACTCCATGGATAAAACACAACTTACAACAACATCAGCTCGAACCAGTAACCTGTAGTATTCATTAGAAGACATTGGAATTGAGACCAGTAAAAACATTTTGACATATTTATAATCATACAACAAAATTGTAAAAATAATTTTAATCCTCTCACTTTTGTTGCAGGAAACCACACTTTGATGTAGGTTCTGGTACAAGTGTAATTCTGTAGGAAATTAAACTAATATTTCGGTCAGTCAGCCGTGCTTTCTCCCTTTGGAGAGCAATCTTCAAATATGTGTTTCAATTTTGCTGCTTGTTCTTATTTTTAACTTAGATTGTAATTATTATTGATACACAAGAAACCCCATATATTACAAAAATTAAAGTTTCAAGACACTTTTTAATCCATTTTGACAATCATGAAATGATGCTGTAGAAGGAGCCCTTTACATTTCTAGAGCCAATACCAAAGATTGTATCGAAGACTAAAATCATCTAGTTGTCTCTCTACAGATTAGACTAGTGCACTATTTTTCAATTTCTGCTTCTTGTAGTCCTGGGGCTCTCGAGGCCGCTTTAGGGGTATCTCTTGACTTTAGAATCTTTGAGAGTCTGTATTTTCTTTACACACGTCAACCAAAACAAAATATTGCAATAGATTGAATGCTGAAGCAGACATGAGAATCTAGTTGCCTTCTATTAAGCCACATATTAAAGAGATTTTAGTAATTGCTAAACGATGCTACTTTTCTCCTTACACAAATTGCTTTGAAAAAATAAAAAATGTTTTATGTTTAATAGCAGGGTGGCCACTGATCAGAAAACCAGAAATTATGGTTGAGATTTATTGATCAGGGAAATAAAAAATGTTAACGTTCTTGAATTTTGTCGTCTGTCAGCAATTTAAAGGGGAGTACCACTCTAAGTAGCTTCTAGGGACATACACATGATGATGGACCACCCCAAATAGCTTCCAGAAGCATCCAATTTTTAAACATTTGCCAAATATATTCTAGAAACATTTTTTTTAAACCCAGTGAAACCAAAGTCTTTCTTTGTCTGAAGCATGTAGACTCTACAATCTTGACCATGGTCAAAGGCCACAGTAGAAAATGCCTTTTTTCCCTTCCAAAATTTCAGTCCTTTATCCCCTGATGCCATTAGTTAAAAACACATCTTACCCCATATGAGTCCCCTGTTAAATCTGATAGAAATGTGTGTGTTTGTTCCAGGAGAGAGGCCCTTCCCATGTAGCTGGTCGGGCTGCGGGAAGAGGTTTGCCCGGTCAGATGAGCTAGCTCGACACACTCGTACTCACACAGGAGAGAAGAACTTTACTTGTCCCGTCTGCAGTAAGAAGTTCATGAGGAGCGATCACCTCAGGTACCACAGCCTTAAGGATGTGTGCACTCATAAATACATAACTTGGAGTGAAAATGTAGAATTCATGTGTAGTCAAATCTCCAAAGAAAGAACAAAGAAAGAATATGACAGTCCAAAAATAGACTGAATCGTTGGTGATGAGGAGGTCGACGTTTATATTTTGGTCAGCTGCACTTGGGGATTTTCAACACATGATTTATCACTGTGATTTTCCTTTACCTTCACGCTAATGTGAATATATTTCCATTAAGTTAGCTTCACATTCTCTTGGTGCGCTAAATCAAAGGACTTTTCCTCTATCCAATTGTAATTTTTTAAATTTATGAATATGATATTTTTTGAGGCTGTATCTGTAACTTAATGCTTATTTCAATCTCCCAAGCTTTGCTATTCATGTACAATTAATTATAAAAGATTTAGCTTTTTTCATTATCATATGTAAAGTTTAAGTAATTTTCCTACAGAATATTTACAGGCTCTTTATTATATTATTCATATTAATTTTTGAATAAATGGATAAACATTTTTGGGTCAGCAGTGAGCCTGCCCTGCTCTGGTCACAATAGATCAAGGTTATACATAAAGCTGGTAATAATGGAATTAGGTTTCTTCACCATATGGTTTTCACCTCTCTACAAACAAATTCTGGTGAAGCACCTTATATTTCAACCATCATGTAAGATTCTTAGAAATTCAATTTCTTGTTTCTTGTGTTTCAGCAAACATGCCCGCCGCCACCCGAACTTTGACCCCTCTGTCCTCCGACAACGTCGAGCACCCAACAAATCTTTCTCTAATTCGAGTGAGGGAACGCCGTCCGAAGTCTTGTCTGACTCGTCGCCGTCTCCTTAGCGTTTTCTCTCGACCTGGGAATTCATTGCCACACCATGACATAACCTCAATCAACACAACACTTTGCTCCATCCGATTTAGATCATTATTTAAGTTGCAAAGTTTTTGTATTGATAAACTGTATCCTTTTAATATTTTATTAGGTTTAGATAGAAATCAATTGAAAATTCTAGTTTATATTATTATTGAACATAATAGTTATTAGTGTCACTTTCTTTTTCTTAATGCTTGTGAAAGCATTTCTATTTAGACTACGTATATTTTTAACCTAAAGACAACATTTAGTTTACTCTGACCATGGATTTACTCCCATACTCCTATGGAGAGCTTTATATAATTAATTTTCCTAAGCTTTAATTAATGTGTTGTGCTAAATTCAAGGTATCGTTAGTAATCCTTAAAGGTACTGCCTACAGGGATGTTTGAATATGTTGCAGCCGTTTAACAATACCAATAACAGTTTTCTATGTCAAAATATAGTTTGGGCAAAAATGTAAGTTAAAGCGGGGACAGTACGTAATTAATAACATCTTTTGTGATTTGTATGATTATTATTAATTCAAATGACCCAATTTCAAGAAGATTTGACATGAAATTAACTATCCTTGCCAAAGTAAATGGTAAAGGATGAAAGATACATTTTTCCTACAATGAAAACACAATTTTTTTTTTTTAGCAGAAAATGTCTTCATATTTATATACATATACTTCTTTTTTTTTTAATGTTCATTCCTATGTAATCAGTGGCACACCCATAGGGGGCAAGCATGAAGGTGTTTGACCTGTCCCTCACAAAACTTCAAATAAATCTAAATCATTAGAAGTAGAACTAAAACCTCAAGCACTGAAGATGTCTTGAATGTATAGTCTACATTTTAAGACTAGGCTTATGAGTTGATTGTCAAAATGTATGCCATTACATACACTAAAAATACCTCTAAAATTATCAATTGGAAAAAAGTAAAGCAATAATAGCTCCAATATATTGGATACAAGGCTACTTCATTATTTAAATTGCTACGATTAGCTACCATTAAAAAAAAGCTCCAAATTGCTTTTAGAGGCATAATATTTATACATTTTCTTGGTTTTTGGTGACTACGGAATTGAGTCCCTCAACCCCACCTCTGTGAAATTCCATTCTGGCTACAGCCTTAATTGATTGCCTCCCCAATTAAATTTCTGGGTGCGCCACTGAAGGTAGTCATATAATAAAACTAGCAACCTGCTTTCAAGAAATCGCCTGTCCTGATAAATAGTTGTTCATAATATGCTTCAAAATAAGAAAATAAATATTATGTTCCCACAAACTATTTTTATTACTATATTGAAATCTTTTTAATGACTAAATAATTATTTTAACATGTCATGACCAATTGCGGCTCGTGGATTTCAACATTGGGAGGGCTGCATCTGGGGAGGGTGGCGGGGAGGAGGTGGGGGTACTACCAGAGGGCCCGGGGGTATGGAATTTTTAAAATTTAAGCCCTAAAAGTGTCTTTTTAAGGCCATCCAGAGCTTCTGAAAATGAGATATAAAGAAATCTCCCTCGCCTACCACTCATAAAATTATACATATTCTTAACTTGCAACTGTAAAGATTACTACCACTACCACTAATACTACTACACTGCTATAATAATTGCAATTTGCGAACACAATTATTACAGCCCGACAAAAAATGTGCGCCGCGTAAGACTCAGCTAGACACAGAAACTGGCTGTCTGGGCGGCATTACAGAACAGCCCATACAAGTGCCAAATCGCGCAACCCTCTCCTTACCCCACCCTGGAGTTCTCCATCCAATGACCACCACGAGCACATGCGCCAGATAGCCAGCTGGACTGATCGAGGCCACAGCCCGGCACCGCTAAATATTATTGTGTTTCTACTTTCTACCCCATTGCTAGGCAGGCGCGCAGAATAAGGCTGTAGTGTGTAGCGATCATAAGTAACTAAGAGGGACATTTATTGTAATGTTTAAGCAGCTAATACCATGATGATCATGATTATACTGTTATTCACAAATAGTTTAGATAATTTAGGAAGGGCTGCAGCCTGCAGCCCCATACGACGAGCCGCCACTGGTCATGACATGAAAATAAGCATAAAATCTGTATTCTTAAATAAAAAATTATTATTAAAATTAAATTAAAATTAAAAAATTAGTTTATTAAAGACAAGGCAATTTTTTTTTCTCCTGATGTATAAATCAAGAGAAAAGCTATCTTTTAAATTGGTATTGAAAATGTATTGATACTCGAAAAGTATGGTTAATACCATGGTAATTTTATTTTTGTTATTTAAAATATTAAAATAACAGCACCCAGTTCACTAAAAAGTTTTAAACAGAAATGACTATTTGAAGAGGTATTAAATATTAAAGTTTAAAAATTAAAATATATAAAAAAATCATTTCTTTACTTTAGGGCGTTACATTTTAATTTTTTAAATGTAGTCATTATTCTTGAATATTATTTGATGCTCATTTTCATCATTTAAAAAAAAAATTGAAAACTAAAACGAACAACATTATATTATTAGCACTGAATTCCTTCTAAAATGATAGTTTCTCAAATTTTACATAGTGATTTTTCATGTGGGAATTAGGCTATTTTATTTAAGTTTAGTTAGTTGAATTTGCATTGCCGAAATCAATAGAACCGTAAACTCACACAAAATATATATTCTTTCGTCTTTCAACTTCCATGTTAAGTCTTCTTTAAAAAATTAAAAAATAGGTGTAAGGAAAGGACTTTGTAAATTTTTAGGTTATATAATCATATATATGAATTATACATCTATCCAAAAACTATCTCATATATATCTAATGCTCTCATGCACATAGTTTTAAAGTAATTAAATTTTGATTTGATTTGATATTCTCTTTTATTGATTGGGTTGTTTATCATCATATAATAATAGAGTTTCTATTCTTAGCTAACACATATATAAATAATCATTTAGTTTCTTTGGACAACTCTTAGTAGTTATTTTATCAATTATTTAAAATCAGATATTCCATTCATTGTATGACTAAGATGAGTTGATTTCCCTCAACTATTATTATTAATGATGTTATGGGTTTTAAGTTCATAATACATTGATAATAAAATATTAATAAAATTACATTTTTATTTGTGATGCAATATACTTGTTTCATTCAATATTTTGTTCTATTTTCAAACAAATTTTAACATTGAAAAAAATCATATTAAACTCCATTGATCTATTTTAATATTGAAATAGTGATAATAAGCTAGATTTTTACAATGCCCTCTATTTTCCTCCTTTGTTGGGATAGAATTTATACTTTCCTTCTATTACCATTGCCATAAAACTTCAACTATTGTATACTTGTCTTTTTGTGTATTTTAGTGCTTAATTTCATTTGTAGGAGTAAGTAAATGCTCCATAAATTTAGCGGCAGCTTTGTAATATACAGTAGTTTAAAAAAATTGTAATATTGTCAAGTTATTTAAATGATAGTCACTCACAATGTCAACCATATAACAAAATCAATTACTTATTACTGTTCTGTGAAACTGGGTTATGTCGTAAACTTGTTACTTTTCCTAATTGAATATTCAACACATATTTTGGAACGATAAAACAAATAACTTATTTGTGGAAAAAGAATGGACATAAAATAGCTAAACATATTACAAAGTCAACTTTCCTTTTCTTCATTGAAATTAATAGTCTTAAATTATTTTATAGAAAGAGTACCGAGCCTAAAATTACAAGTTTCACTTTGGTTCTATTATTTTCTTCTGTTAGTGTATAGCCCAGAAACTTTTTCTAACATTCCAGTACACAAGGATCCACCTACTTTGGGCTTTCTTCCTTGTTATATCAATTTGACAACCAAGAAAGTTCTTTCCTAACATGAAACTGTTGAGCAGATAGGGAAAAAAGTTTGATACATCAATCAAAGTTTTTATTTTTCTTATATAATATTAATGGAATTGTATCAACTTAAAAATCCATTTTTGGCTTAAAAATGACACTCCTTTCTAAATTTTTCCAGGAAGAGTTAGAACCTTGTGTATCAGATTGTGAAATGGAGAAAAAGAGATCTTGAACCTACCCGGGTGTCACCTTCACAAGAACATTTATACATTGGTTATACAGTGTTAATTTATCAAGCAATCCCTTTTTGTTTCTAAACCACTTGATATATTTTTTCATTTAGAAGATTGATAATATTGAAAGCTTTTAAAATAGTTCACAATGTAGATTAAAGTGTGAAATACAACACATATAAAAATGGAGGAATGAGAATTCTAGACTGATGGCATGTAGTCTTTTTAAGAATTAAAGGGTGGCTTAGTAGGGTATGTAATGTTTTATTTGAAAGAAAAGTGAAATATGAATTTCACTATAAGCAAACATCTGTAGCTTCCAGTTGACCCTATTAATGATGATACGATATATGGTTGATTTAATTCTTATCAGGTTTATCTAGGGTGAAAGGTTAGTTATTGCTATTCTTAAAGAATACTATATTAACAATTTGAATTTTTATGGCAAAGACATGTTCTCTCCCCAATGTTAAATGTACCTTTCTTGGCGACTATAGTCACTTTGAAAAAAAAAAATTGTGATTTAATTTTTTTCCTGGATCTCAAGAGTGAAGGTATTGGAAAGGATTTGATAAAAAAAGAGAACTAACATTTTTTTATCAGGTCTGTCATATTTTCAATGTCATGGTGATTTTATTTATGTACATATTGTATTGCACTTAATGACCTTTAGCGAAAAGGAGGGTGAAACTCGTATTTTGTATGTTAAAAATATAAACATAATATGTTACTTCTGTGGCCTCAACAAAGTTTAAGAGATCTGCCTATGTAAACAAAAGTTATAAAGTATTGGTTGTACAGGGTCATACCTTTTTGTTTTTCTTCTAGTTCATAACTGATGCTGTTTCAACTAGGAAGAACAATTTTTTGTTTCATTGTTATTTTTGTAAATACAAGTCATTTACTCTAATCTCGGCCTATATCATTTATTCTAAACTTATTGACCAGAATATTTCTTTATATGAAAAAATGTGTTTTGATGTATGTTTATTTACACAAAGTCACCACATCTTGACAGCTGAGATTTTGTGCGAAGAATTAGATGCCAAAGTAATTACATGCAATTTTGTCTATTTGTGCAGTTCACTATGGGTATTAAATGTATAGTTTATCGAGAACATGGCAAGCTACTAAATTGAATTTTATTTAAGGCACTTTCCTGAATATTTATTTGCAATAGTTCCTTTACTTATAGTTGGAGTAGATAAGCCTCTTATTTACTGTAGGTAATAGATGGTTCATGAATCCTAATGCAAGTTGATGCATTAGAAAATATACAACTAGTCAACTCTAGAAAAATAAAATGTAATTTTTATAACTAGCAATTTTACAGATTTAATTTATTTTATTTTACAAACACACTTCCTCCTTAAGTATTTATTCATTATCTTAATAATGCAATATCCATATGCTTTAAACATTTAAAAAATGATATATCTAATCATATATCCAATGATGTTGACTCTCTTCAGTAGCAAGAGTACAACTTCACATAATTCTCTGCTTGCTGCAATTTCATGTTCCTATTTGACACTGTTTATCAAATAAAAACTGTCACAAGAAATATCTTATAACATAAGTATTGGAATTAAGTTTTTTATTTAAAATAAACAAAACAAAATATTACTTTCTGATGATCAAAAGCTCTGAGGCATTGAGCTTCGAATGCTGAGAAACCCCATCTAAGAAATTACTTTTGACTCCTCATTGGGCAAGTTTTGGTCCTACAGTGGCAGGATAACAGGTGCTTTAAGAGTTGTTAGGAGATCACTATAAGTATTTCAAGCAGTTCTTGAATTAAAGTGCATGTAAAGTAGATTAATGATGATTATTGCACCATGTCTATTGCAATGGTTCTTAAAAGAAAAGAAAACCAAAAGTTTTGGATACACCAAAAAGTTTTAATTTTCACATAGTTTTATTTTTATTAAGTACTAAATAAAATGGCATGATTGTCTTTCCAGTCATTTTGATGTATTTTCATATTTTTAAATCTTATAAAGTGACAACATAGACAGTATTAATAAATTTATTTTGTTATTTCAGTTAAGAACAAAAAAAATTACTCAGGTAAAAAATACACTACAACAAATCTATATTATGAAACTGAACGTTTTCAATTTAAATCATAGTCATGTTTGTTCACTTTTTAATTATTTCTCATCCGTTGTACCTGTTTCTCCCTCTTATCATTGATATTTAGTTAAATTACACTTTTTGTTTGTTTGTTTTTTTAAATAAATATGGTTATTTTTCAGCATCTCTTACTGTTATTATTAAATTATGTTAAACTAAAGCCATCCACTGCTCTCCTCTTTTTTTTGCTAATTTATTTTGTCATTGAAAAAAAACCTCTTTTTGGATGTAAATTAAACATGATTTCATTTGAATATGTGTGATATCATATGTCATGTTAACGATGCTCACTAGAAGGTAAGTATACAGACAAGAGGAAAATGATATTGTATAAATCAGTGAACTGTATTCTTATTTCTTAAGAAATGTTATAAATGCTCAAAAAAATCTACAAATATCATAAAATTGTCAAGAAGGATTTATAGGTTTTTTGCCAAACTAAATGGTGATTGCTTGGTAGTAGTTTTTCCTTATTATATTTTGTGAAAAACATTTTACAAAAACAAAACAATTAAATAGAAATACTTTTTATGTGAGAGAAAATTAATCCATTGATCTATATCCAACATGCATGTCTTAAACTCTTTCTCCATTAATATTGACTTTTGTTTGCTCCACCATTCTTATTCTTTGCTTAAATACAATTAATCATTTTTCCAAGTCAAAACTAGTTATTCATCAATATTATTTATTTAATGAACTTTATCAGTTCTTTTCAAACAATAAATTCATATAAATACCGTATTTTACCCCATAATTGTCATATGGTATAGTCCTGTTTGTCATGTCACTTTAAAAGGTAAACCAAGGCAATCTACTTCCTCCTTCCCCCATCCCTTAATTTCCAAGCACCACTAAAGATCTATAACTGTTGAGCTTGGATGTGCAGTTGTCTTCTCGCACACTGAAAGCCTAGAATTCGCATGCGCATTGTCACTAGGTATATTTCCGAAAGCTGAGTTGCATGGTTTGTAGCAAGGGAATGGATGGGCAGGCAAAGCTACCAAGCGTAACTCACATGATATGGTAAGACTCGTATCTTCCTGCACAGTTTAAACTAGTGATCATCTGCTTGTTCTACATCAATATATGAAGCATTTTTTCCAGATTGGAAAAATGTCTGCCAAATTGCCTCAAAGAAATTAAGAGCGTTGATTTGGACTTTTCAACTAAACCATATATCCACGAATATGCTGTGCACCCTAAACTTGTACCAAAGATAATTTAGTAATAAATGATTATTAAGTAATAGATTATTTCTAAAAAGATTCCCATAGTGATTGCACTCCACTTTTTTACCCCAAAAATTATGCATAAACTATGTGACTATTATGGAGTGAAATACGGTAGCTTCAGGGGTAACTATAAAAATAACTTTAGCTTAACATTTTTTCAGTACCTTATTTTAAAGTTGTAAGACTGTGTTTCCATGACACTTGACCATATCTCGATCACCATATCATCTGGTTCTTTCTCCTTATTCTTAAATATGTGTGTTCAAGCGCACAAAGCTTGGTGGAGACAAAGACAAACCTTTCAGCCTTCTCTTAAAAAATAAAATCATGTATTCTAACTAAAGTGTATAATAAAACCCTTAAACTTCATAATAAACTAACAAAAAAAAGTTAGATATAACTATAGGAAGTTTAATGTCAATATTTTAATAGGAGTTTTAAATTTGTAGTTTGTAAATAATAGAAAGTGCATCATAGACATCGTAGATTGAATAATTAATATGAAAACCAAACACCAGATTTTTTTATCAAATATTAAAATAAATAATACATGTTTGAAAAATAACACAAACCAAATATAAAATTTCTAGTACTGTTTCTGATCTTTTAAATTTACATTATCATAATGTAATGCAGTTTTCATTTAATATAGATATACAGCTTCAAGATATAATTTAGGATACTGTGCTTCAATGTGAACATTATTTGTAATACTTAATTTAGCTTTATTCAGAAAATTGAAAGACTGGACTCAAATGTAAAGAAAAAAAAAGTTTGTTTACAGGATGAATAGTATTACAATTCATTTGTTGGCCTACTGTAAATGTTTCTAATATTACCAATTAGGATTAGTATATTTAATATAAAAAAAAGTGTAATAAACTTGTATCTATTGTACTTAAGGATTTGGAATCAACAAAATAATTCTGGTTTTATTCAGTCATTGAAATGTATATGTTTCACCTTATTTAATTTTTATAAAAGATCATCGTTTAGTGTTACACATTTTTTAAATTTAACTCATGTGCAATATGTATTTCAATAAAATTGTTGATCAAAATGATTTATTTTTAAGAATTTCTGTTTGTCCAATATACTAAACAGAAAATTTACTTCATGTAGTATTTATTGTGTACAACACCAATAATGGTTTCATTAAAAATATTTCATATTAGTTTCTTGATTTCAAATACCTTTTCATAACATTGAAGAAACAGTGGAGTAAGAAGTAACCATATGCCATGATGCATTATGGCATTAGCTTCAATCAATATTATAGATTTTTATTAATACTATTTTTTCATTGTGCAGTGTTATTGTGGGTATAATATACATAAATGGGCTGCTATTTCATTAACAAAACAAGAATTTATGTTATATGTTACATAAAGACTATAATGTTTAGTTTGTTTTGAGGAATGTTGCTTCAGTAAATATTTATTGTGAGCTTAAACCTAGAACACGAATTCCATATCCGTAAGAAATCAATACCACTGTAGCAAATGGGTCTGTCCACAGAGTCCTTAGCCGTAAGTCCTTACTATTTATGACTCCATAGAAGTTGGATCAGCTTTAACTTTCTTTATCTAAGTATATAACGACTATCAATCACCGTTAAGAAAATATGTGCACGTGTATCAAATTTAAAGTACCACTGAGCGTGAAATGATTCATTGCTTTGTTTACATCCAGAATACTGATAGGCCTACATAATTATGTTTTATTCATTTTCAAGTTATAGTAACTAAACTAACAATGCAATTGTAAAAACATTAACCAAACATATTTATTGTAATTACACTAAGTCTACATTTCAGGTATATTCATCAAAAATAGGTTGTATTTTACTTGCTACTACAGATTACTTTACTCACTTTGGATATTTTATTTTCGAAGTTTTGTATTGGATTAAGTTACCAACTTTTTCATTGGTTGGTATGATTACGTGATTAATAATATGGACTCTGTAGCCACGATTTAAAATGTTAAGGGTTGTTAAGAGGTACAGACCAGTAAGTTCCTTACGGATACTGAGTCTGTGTTTCAGGATTTATTAAGAAACCCTGCCAAGTAAATTTAGCATATTCTAAAAAAAATTTTAGAGCTTATCAGAGTGAGTGATTTATAGGTACGTTAAAAAAATGATTGGCATATTTCCTTTGTATACTCTCTTTCTATTCAAGATTTATGTTTAGTGCTTTACAGCAGTGGTAGTCAACCTTTTTTTGTTGGCATGCCTTCCCATACAGTTTCTCTACAACTTTGTACCTCCAAAGTTGTTGGTCCAAAACGCATGTGATCATATCATTAGAGATGTAACAATATTTATTTTTCTCTATTCCGATTCTTAAGTTTAACCTCGATTTTTCGATTCTTGAACATTTCCTATTTCATTATTCGAAGCATCCAACCTCATAAAAACATTTTATTAAACTTCATAGCACCCACTTCGGTGGCCGCATGGCTTAATGCGCTACTCTTGTAGTAGACTATATTGCTCATTACGGGGAGATTAATGTTTGAATCTTGGTTGGATGTATCAAATGTGTTTTTTCCAAAATGATTTTCCACTCTCACACCACACAAATGTGGGTACATTTCCTATAAATATAACTTTACTAATCTCTAAAACCATCAAAGTAATTAGTACATAAGTGTATAGCCCGAACGAGTAGTAAGATGCAGTGCTAAAAAAATTTCATAGAACAGCAATAAAACTATAAATTGTAATAAAAAAATTCAATTTCAATTTTAACAAAGAAAAAGATCCATTTTACCCAAACATATCATACATAATTGATAAAATAATTAGTAATTGCAATTGTAAGCATGTATTTTAACTACAAAAAGCTTTACAGAGTCAAACATATAAAAATAATTCTAAAAGGTATATAAACAATCAATGAAAACATAATTCTTTTAAATTCACCAAATAGGGTTGTTAATTGAACCAAAATATATAGAAAATTACAGCAAATAAACTTATATAGAGATAATTGATTACTAGTCATTCTGAACTTTGCCATTTTGCTTAGTTTCCAGTACTACTTTCATTCAGAGCTAAGAATCGAGGTATCGAGAATTGTAATATTAAAATTGATTCTCATTTCTTTTGATACCAGAAAGGATAGAAGTTATCAAGGTATCGAAGAATCGAGTTTGACATCCCTACAAATGATAAAATGTATGTCTAAAATAAATAAATGCTGCTTGGATATTGCATGCTCCTATGTCCTGTTTGCTATTCATATACTAGACAATTTGTTGACTCCCAAGACTAGACAATAAATACATCCCATAGTTTACTTTAGCAGCCTCATGTTTGTGTGATTGATGCTGCAAGCGCTTGCTTTGCTCACATCCAAAATACCCGCTGAACACGTTCTCTTCTGGGACCTCTCAATCGTGTTCATATTATCATAATATAAAAGTCATGCTCACCTAGTTTGGTATGTCGGTGAGAAGGAAGAGAAGGTTCGAATCCTGGCTAAATCTACCGAGTTTGATTATTCCTAAACAGTCCCCCACTCTCTCTTTACATAAATGTGGGTAAGTTTCTTCTAAATTCTACCTTCCTCATACATACCCTAGTTTTAAAATTAAATGTGAATAGCCTGAATTGGTGTGGTACAAAAAAACTGTGATTTAAATTTTTAGAGAATATCAAGGGTCACAATGGCCTCCAAAATAAAAAAAAATTGGGGTCAGAACTTGCGAAAGATTGAAAACTACTGCTCTAATGCAATAAGCAAGGGTAAAAACGTTAATAGTCAAGAAATTTATACTCTTGATATTTATAATAAGTATTCTTAAAAATAGCTCAAGTATGATCACCAATTTAGAAACTATACAATTTTGTATAGACATAATGAATTAAATTTCTAAGTTTTCAAATTTACTTTTATAAAATAATAATTTTTTTGCAGATTTTGACAGAATTCAATATTAGCTCAATCTCTAAATTATATAATGTATAACTCACTTGTTAAAGGGGTATCATTAAATTCTCTTCATTTCATACATGTGTCTGTTCTAAATAAAACAAAGAGAAAGGATATAGATGTAAATTAAAAGTAGTTATATAAAAGTTGAAAACCTATTTTCTAAACACCTGTTTACAACTCGACTATGCTTTACAATGTAGACGAAAATTATTGAAAGTGTGTGTGTTTGTGTGAATGCTCAACTTTGTACTGTGCCAGACTATAATCTGGGATGAAGTAACCTATAGCACAGAATTAAAAATTGAAATTACTTATAGAGGAATTTAAACTGTAACATTAATAAACAGGAAACAAAATGTATCTCCAATTTTTCTATGGTTGCCTATGTTTTATTAAAAAAGTAGTTTCATTTTATTAAGAAAGTAGTTTCACAAATAAACAAAAATGTTCTTTGTATCACAACATGAATAAACTAGGAATGGAGTTAAATGACTAAATTCATACAATTTTGTTTTTGCACATGACAATCTTTGATGATAATTGACCTACAGAATTAACGATCCATGGTTATCAATAAATAGGGGGAAAAAATGAATGCCACTATACTTCTCAAATTGACTATTTAGTGCATTGACATAGTTGCTAATTCTCGACTCAGGCTTTGAAGGCCTTAGTTTGAATCCTGGTTTTGTCCTTAAACATCATTAGTAGACCTGCATAATTAGGCATACGGACTAAATGCTAAACTCATATAGTCTGGTTTGACTCCCAGCCAGGTTCCTAAATGGTTTCACATTCTCCTTACACAAATTTGGGTACAATTCATATATAAATCTACTTTCCTCACACATACCTGTTGGCTAAAATAAATGTGGGTATTCTGGACAAGTACTTAAACACAGCACATAAAAAAAATTCACATGTTCGCTTAGCTTCACTTTGACTAGCAACACCACATTGCTACAAAGTAGACAGAAACTAGTAAATGTGTGATGATTGGATTTCTACAAACAAGTACAATATGAAATTGTTGAGGACTTTTCATTTTACATTTATGATACTGTTCATTCTCTTTCCTGTACATATACATTAGATAAGCCATGGCTGTTTGGCTAGGGTTTATACCTAAATATACAGTAAAACACATCATATAAATCCCAATTATCTGACTTATAAATCAACCGAATCACCACAACTAAGATGTAGCCCTCCTTCATTAACTAAGATGTAGCCCTCCTTCATTAACTGAGCTAGCTCATGTGGTCGTAATTCTTTACTATTTCTATCACAGTTTTAATTACATCTATTCATTTTTCATCTGTTTTAAAGGTTTTTTACTAATTTTATAATAAAGTATATTATGATAATGATTTTTCCCCTTCATAATCCAACTAATTGAAGTATTTAATATCAGAACCACTTTTGTCACAAATTAATTTAGATAATCTACATTATCTTGCCATGTGGCTCTATTTTGAACTAATACTAGAGCTAAAATAAAAAAAGCATAATTATCCTCAATAATTTCTGATAAAATAATCCACTGTGCTATAGGTATATTCAACCCTTCAATTAATGTGCGGAGAAAAACCTTTTCTCACAAAAATCTATCTTAGCAAAATTTCTGCACTGCCAGGCCTTAATTAAATATAATACTTTCTAAAATAAATTAGTGATTTAACTCTGAATATTTCACCTTACTAGTTCCTAGAGCTTGTTTTAAAAACTCTCTTGTCTTTATGATCTCAGGGTCATTCCTACACAACTTAATAATACTTCCTTTTAAATTTCCTGATAGAGGTATAGATAGCTTGAAATTAACTGTCGATTTGCTCACCCTACTATCGAGAGCTTCAATTACTAAGACAACTATTGAATAGATGCAAATGTAATAAACATATTCTTGATCTTGTGTATTTAATAAGTTTGAGAGAAAGTAATGATCTTGTTTTTTTTAATGGTGCTATAATAACATTAATTAGTACAAATATTATTTATGGCTAAAAGACCTATTAAAAGTGTAAAATCTTTCAATCACCATATTTTGTATGTATTTGTTAGAAGAATATGAATCATCACTAAATTTGTATGGCCAACATATTAATAAATAAAGATAGGATTAAAGATATATTTAAATTTATATAAAATAAATATATCTTTGACAAAGATATTATCTTTAATTAGATTGTAAAAACCCATTATTCTCTATCCAAAGTGTAAAATCGGTATAAGATCTAGGCAAAATAAAAACTTTTTTACTACTGTATTCGTCTTTGGTGCACGTCTGGTATTAAGATTAACAAGGTAGAAACAATATAGTTCCCAGTTCCATTGGTTACTGCATATAAAGTTGCCTCTTAAGGCAGGTTGTGATCTGATTCAGGCATTTACATATAAATATATATTTTCCTGACTCAACTTACTCGGATGTGTTTACTTTTATTAATGGAAACAAAGTAGCATTTTAGATGTACATAGGCTATTTTGAACTATTTAATTATTGGCTAATAGAAAAATTTGCTATAGTTGAAATCTATTTTGATGCTTTTCTTTGATTGTAATCCAGCAATACTTTAGTCATTTGATAAATTATACATTTATTATAATGTTATATTTTAGTAAACATATTTTTAGTAATTGAAAAACTTATATGCACATCATTATAGCAGCTTTATGTTGCTCTTGTTCAAGATCATTTTAAAATACACAAAATTTCGATGGATTTACATAATTTTGTACAATAGAATCACAGTCTTGTTTACTATGCCTAAAAACTATTTTCGATTTATTAAAATGTGTTTTCAGTTTAGTTTTTTAATTCTGATGAAAGTCTTCGTTCTCTCAATATAGTTTCTTTCAATATAGCTTAATCTTTGTTGTTTTAATGAATTGAAATAAAATACAAATGATTATTTTAATTTACCTCTAGAAATAAATTTGAACCTGATATTATTAATTATTTCTAGAAGTGAAACCACTGGAAGTTTTAGCTACTCATTTCTAAACACATAGAACAGCGCCTTAATGTAGCCCCTAATTTTGATTAGACACACTTGATAAGGTCTGCTCAAGGTTCACATCACACCCCACTACTTTATATTTTTAGTACCATGGGTGCACCTCTGTTTAATTTTACACTTGGATACATGGGTATGAAGATTAATATTTATTTTTCATTCCAAGAATTAAATAGGTAAGTGTGGGATTGGTGATTAAATAGAATATTCTCTAAACCTATGCCGACAATGAAAAATATCAAACATTGGAGTATTTTGAAAATATGTGAATCCATTACTTTAGTATTTTACATTAATTCTTAATTTCCCTTTTTGTAATATCCGGTGAAAATTTGTAAAAAAGAGAAATATTTAAAAAAATATATATGTTTTCTTGGAGACAAATCTAAAGTATACTCTATCCACAACATGTTGGGCCTTTCTTAACATTTTAATTTTGTGGGTGTTTAAATGCTTGTATCTGCAACTTAAAACATGATTATGATATATTTTTGCAAAAGCCTCTATCGAGATCTACACCACTGTCAAAAGTTGTGTCATGGTGTATGAATACATGAAAGTATATCTGGTATTTTTTTATAACTTAAAAAAAAAAAAAGGCACATAAGTTGTGAATGGACTATACATATTTATTTCATAACATACCAACGTAGTGTACATACCTATGTTATTTGCATTAAAATACTACTGACCATGGCTTCCAATGATAGTCCTTTTGAAACACATCTGATAAAGTAATGACTTTTTTTAAAATTTACACCTGGACACAAGAATTGAATTTGTGATTTTTGGATCTATCATCATTTACCAGCCCCATTGTTGAGTCAAATGTCCCAGTTTTGATTCTATAGTGTGATTTAAAAGTCTCTATACATAGGGACTGTTTTTTCCAGGTATCATTCTGAAATGGCCTTTTTGAAGGGAGGAGCCTATGGAGATCATTTTCCTGAATTCAACAGTAGACACTCCCCAGGAAGACAAACCACACACAACACTGTTGTCAAACTTATTGAGAAGTTCCGAAAGATTGGGAGTATTTATGATCAAACAAAGACATGGCTGTTCGCAAACATCCACCAAATGGCTACATATTGGCCATGGCAGAATTTGAAAAGAGCACAGTAAAATCTATAAAAATTTCAAATTGTGCATCCTCCTTATGTATGAAGACTTTTTGAATCATCCTGTAATACCCAGGTGTTATTTTAAAACTCTAAAACATATTTTCATTTAAATGTAACTAAATAATGAAATAATTTGTTAGGTTATTGAAAGATTTGGCTGTTATAAGTAGTATTGTATCAGTGTTACAATGTGTATGTGAAAGAAACAAGAATAGTGATGCTTCTTATTCTACACTTTTGTAGTGTGTTTGTATAAACTAAATCTTAGGATAGTGTGAGATCCACAACAAGAATTTGGCTTTATGCCATAAGTAACTTAAATTGTTATTGAACAATATAAACTATCCTCTAGCCTTTCTTTAGATGAATCTGTGTGATTTGATTGTAATCTATCAAAACATTTGAATGAGCAAAATAATGAAGTAGTTTTTATAATAACAATACATTTCCTGAAACAAATCATTCAGATGATCTAATTTATATTAAAAAAAAACTATTTATCTGTTTATAATCTATTAATATTATTTGTGTTTCTTTTTGTTAGGAAACAAAAGTGTATTCATAAATAAATATGCAAATATTTAAATAACCATATTTTTGTTTTATTTATTTTTTCACTAATTTTAACTAAAAATACAAAGAAACAATCAAATTTTACAGTTACAGTGGCACAAACCACACTTGATCAAATTTTGCAAGTGTGTACATCCACCCAAAAAAAATCCAACAACTTATAAAACTATTTTGAAGCTTTCATTTAAAGAAACTATTTTTTAAATTGAACATTGTATAATTTCATATCGATTTCTGTTAATGTTGCCATTATACTTAGAATTCAATGAATTTTTCACTTTATATAAAATTAAGCATCTTGCCAAACACAATAAAATGAAGTTGTTTTAATTTTAGAGATGTACTGATACCACAATTTGCCAATATAGATTTTGATCAGTACAATATATTTTTTTATTTATCAACGATACTACTTTTTTTAAACCTCGTATTACTATCTGTTCAGGTAATATGGCTAACTACGCTAATGTTTTAGGGATTAAAAGGGTTTAATTTAGAGGGAGAGTGGAAAACTATTTAGGGAAAAACACCCTCATTACACCCAACCATGATTCAAACCCTCATCTTGTCGTCGGAAGTACAGTCTTATTGCAAGTGACACGCCTTGCCTTGGACCATTCGGCTACCAAAGTTGGTACCAACACAACTGTTTGAGTAGATTCCATTACTATTTTTTATAAATTAGTGGCAGTTCTAAGTAGGTTCACATATAGGTCAATTCTTTCGAACATTAGTAATTTATTGCTAATTAATTTCATTTATAAATTTAAAAAAAAGAGGATAGTCTTAACCAAAGATTTTTTGTATTTTCTTTAGGCTTGAAACTTATTTAGTTTACATTCTTACATCAGCTACTAACTAAATTGCTTATTTTAGATATACTTTCATATTTTGATTCTATATTTTGGATTTGGTATCATTACAACTCTAATTTAATTTGCAATATTTTATGTAAGGTTTTTTTCATACAATTTAAAAACTCATATAAAGGTGAATTTTATAAGAGTAGTCAATATTGAAAGAAAATATAATTTAACTTTTCAGCAATAAAACTATTTTAGTATTTTAATTATTTCTATGTGTATTTCAGCACAGTTGTTTTTCTTTGTTTAGTGCATTGTTTATTCAAATTTGATCTGTTCTACAAATAAGAAAACAGTGTGTTGTGTCAAGCTTACATAGGTTGTACAGTGTGTCCATTATTTACACTAAAATATATCCACGGTTTTTCCTTTTATTAAATATCACAATCATAGATTGAAAAATAAAAGAGTCTTGCTAAAATTGTTTTTAAGAAATGACTTTTAAAATCAAGATAGATAACACATCTTAAAGGTATTATAGGCCATTGCTAATGCCAGATGATGATTACTTGCTATCACCTCAAACACAATACAATTTACAAATAATAAAACTTGCACATGCAGCCATAACCAGACATGGCAGATATGCTATTTTTATAATCAAATGCACGACTTAATTGATTCTTGTGCAGTTAATTATATTTTAGACTAAATTTGAACTACTTCCCAACAGACACCATCATTCCATCATTCATTGTTGGGTTTTTTTCCAGGCTATACTCATAGATTGATTATGCTAATGGAATAGAAATGATAAAGATAGAATTTTACTAGAGGAAATGTATCTGCACTTGCATGGAGAGGGTGGGGAACCATTTAGGAAAAAAATCCTCACTACACCTGCCCAGGATTTGAACCCCGACCTCCTTGTCACCAGCATTGTGGTCTAGCATATGTCATTAAAAACTTGTCTGCTTTGGGACTCCTATTTTCAAACAAGATAATTGTAAATTATTTAAAACAATTTTATTATAATATAAATTATAATGATTTATTGGCAAAAAAAAAAAGTTGATAAAATATCAAAGTTTATTTTGTAGAAATTAAAATGTTTATAAAGTTCCCCAACATTGTTTACTCTAGCTAGAACAAAAGTTTGCCAATCAAAAGTGAACTATTAATGCCTTTCCAATAAAAAAATAAAAGGTTAAAAACCATTTATAAAACTTATTTGTACACCCATAAAGTATTGAGTGTTGAGTTATCAATAAGCAATGCAAATATGTCACTAGAACACTATTCAAGTGATTTTATTTTACCTATAGCAATGTATAGTAGTTTAAATAATAATAATAATAATAAAGTTATTTACTCAACCAAATGACGATAAGGTCATTAAGTTATTTTTTAATATTAATGATAATTAACACATCTGTGAAACACTATTTCATCTATTCAGTTGCTCCCCTTAACCTGAATATAAAGCTGATTTTACTTATGTCTTTCAGTATTGGCAACTCCATTTAGCAAGAGAGTTTAGGTCACATATAAAGGATAGATATTGGGCAAAAACAAAAAGTATGGTGAAAACAATATTTTGCTGATGTTTGTACTTAAAAATAATAATTCGAAATATCTTTAAAAGTACAGTGTGTACTTTAAAAAAAACCATAGGATGTGTAAATATTATATATAAGTATATATACACACACACCGTATTATATTTGGAAGAAGAAACAGGAAAGGTGGATAAAAACATAATATAAAAGGAACAAACACAATATGTCTTTTACAATGAAAAGAAGAACATAGTTCACACTTTACATTGCTGCCATTGGACAAAGCGGTTATTATAATTATATACCGGTAATTAATGTAATTAGTAATTTGTGTCATGTGAAATGGTACAAAATATTGATATAAAACTTGTATATTTATGAATATTTTAAGAAATAAAGGGTATTCTAATGAACCAAATTTTTTTAATTTAATTTCCTTTTCAAATACATTGTTCACAAAGTCATAAATTCTTAGGTTTATTTTGTTAATATTACTCAGAATGAATGTGGCTCATCCAAAATTTCTTCCAATGGTTTACTGAATGCTGTGTTTTTCTTGAATGGCTGTAAATAATCTGGCGGTGTGGTTATGCCCTGGATATTCTGCTTGTTTTGAAGCCAATAAGACAGTGGAGGATCTTTGTAGAGTGGATATTTCTTATACAACTGTAAGACATGGACACACCGAAACATTTATTAACATAAATCCACAGGTGTCTTGTGGTTTATTTATAAAAATGAGGAAGGAAAGAGGAATTTAATTGAACTTACAACTTGAGTGGTCTTACCTTACATTAATTTACTTTAGCTAAATTTGAGTTAATGGTCGTTTTTGTCACCCTTTTCTAATTAAAAAATCCTGGACAAGTCGAGGCTGGCGCCTTTGTCTATATACCCTTCAGTGTATCACCTTAACTAGTGTGATGATTACGTGTATGGCATCTTAAAATAATGAATTATTAATATTAGGCGTTGAATTACACTTATCGACATTGGCCACCTTATAGTAAAGTGATGCACTAGAAAGTCATATATTTAATTTAAAGTACAGATTTTATAAGGTAGATCATAATGTTTGTAGGGGAAAAAAACACCAACACTACCAATTTGGTACTCTCTTAAAATAACTTTCTCTTTATTATTCTATTTTAAAAAGTTATATTTTATGGAGCCACAAAATTGTACACTTTGAATTAACTTTTTAATTTTGTAGAAACAACTTTAAATATATTAAAATTGTTCATTTAACATTGGGAATAAATTAGAAGGTGTATCATTTACAAAGGTTTTTAAAAAAATAAGTACTTCAATATATTCATTTGTAAATTCATGTGAATTGCAACTGTCACTTTTGATAAGTAATATCAATACTATGGCTGGGACTCTTAAATCCTTAGGGATATTTGAGATTCATGGATTTGATAAAATATCGGATTCTAGACTCAAATAGGCCTACTATGAAAAAATCAAATTTTGAATTGTAATTTGTTTTATAGCTTTAATAGACCTTATTGGTGGTTCAAACTCATATAATTTTAGGACAAACTTATTAATTTAACACTCAACTGTATTTATGAATGCTATAATTAATGGATTATAGTAAAAAAAAAGGTTAACATTCAGTTACTATTATTATCTTCTATCATTCTCTGGCCGTGTATGAAAAGTCCGTCTAAGGTCCCTTGGAAGCCATGTGCACTTTAAAGTTGCAATGGCATCGGCTTAAAGGCCGGAAGTGATTTTTGATGGTGTCTGAATTCTCTTAAAGTGTACAATTGCACCCCTTATTGCGACTTGCCCTTTACCGCGCACTTAGGTTAAACTAGCTTTTTATATTGAATGAAAGTGTTATATATTTTGTAGAAATGAAATAAAACATTCACATAATGTTAAATAAAATTAGTATGGTTTGTTCTTTGTTTGTATACATTATGTTAAATGGTTAAATTTCTCTTTCTAGTGTGAAAATCTCTCTCAAAAAGAAATTTATTTATGTATTAAAAATCTTTAGTAAAATTTGTTTGAAAATAATACTTTACAGATATAAGTAAATTAATTAGGGCTATATATATATGTGTGTATATAATTATATATTTATATAATATACATATATATTTAACAATTTCTCTACAAATGCAAAAATGTTTGACATGCTCTTTGGTATCCCTGCATACATCGCACTCCTTTTGATGCGTAGCTGTGATTTCTTTGTTTATTCAGCAGTCACTCATTTTGGCAAAATGTTTCAAAACAATAAATCAACATGTAACTTCAGTAATTTATTTTGGAATTCCTATCAGCCTATGTATTTATCTGGAAATACTTTTGCATGCTTTAAAACAACTTGATATTAATGTCAGCTTCTCGAAAATTTTAAAGTTTATAAAACTGTGATAGGATTGACCATTTTTGGCGCACGTTTTCCAAATACGTTTTTTTAACAATAATACATAGAGGGATTAAATAAATAAAAAATATAGCTTAACCTTATTTTACTTTTATCTAAAGATAAATAATAAATATGAATTTGCGCCTTAAAAAATGTCAGCATTGACAAAACACTATCAAAATTCAATATTGTTACCATGATAACGCATGTTTCAGAATTAACCACTAGATGGCTCTAGCTATATATACTTTGCTGTCCGAAAACTATCATGCACCCTATGTACTTGGGGGTGCCAGAAACGTGTTAGATTAAAGCGTGCAATAAAGTGCACAAGTGCGTAGGGGTCAGACTATTTAGCCACGGCCTATTATACGTATATCCTTTATAATTTTTCTTTTGTTCAATATTTTTCCCAAGATTCTGATTCAAATTCAGGATTCATAGATAAAATAAAGATTTGAATTCGTAAAAAGGTAGATTTGACCCTACTTTAATCAATGCCATAATATTTTTTCCAACATAGACTGCAAAAAAAGTTTGTTTTCTAAACTACCGTTCCAACTTTGTTCTTACTATACTTTCCCTGACAATGTAAAATGAATTCACACACATTTGTATTCTTATTTAACTGAGCTGAGCTGGGTGTGAACTCTTCATCGTTGAAGCTACCATCATACTCGCTGCTATATTTCTCTACTTTCAAAGGTTGATGGAGTTTCTGAAGAGCTTCTTCTGTCAACTGCTGCCAGAAGAAACGTTCAATCAACTCCTGACGACGACCTGATTCATAATCATTTATGTAAATGGTATCATCAGGAAGGAATTATTTAATCAGAATTATGCTCTATTTATTAACACTGCATAGTACACAATATTTTAACTGCCAAATAAACAATGTTATCATACTTAATGTAGTAGTAAGACGGCAGCCCCAATGCTGCCGATAAAATATAATTAAAAAGATAGCAAAAAGGGAAACTTGAACCATAAATATCTGTGTTGGTAGCATTGAGAAGTCATGTCATGTGAGTATGTAGTTAGTCAATGTGTCGCATGGGAGCACTGTTTGGCCTTGAGTGCCAAACTCAAGGCAGAAAGGGCGAACTGTGATGATTTAATGCAATTTAATGGCTTGGAACGGTTTCAAAAAACAAACACAAAATGCATTTTTAATGAAATCAAAAGCATAATTGAAAAGATGGGCTTTAGGTGGGAAAATGTATTATCTCCATGCTTTGACAGTGCTTCCACCATCTCAGGTGGTTGCACAGGGGTAGAGACAAGATGTATGAAGATGAATGGCTCCACTATGTACATACATTACAATGCACGTTGTCTGAATCTTTACTTAGTCAGCTATTGTGCATCACACAAAAATAACACCTTGATTTTGTATTATCTTGGCATCCTCCAGATTATTTATAATTTTATTAAAAGCTACCTAAACCAACACCGTATTTGAGGAGATAGTTAAAACAATTGATTCCAAATTGAAAACATTAAAAGTCGTTATTTAGCACAAGGTTGGCCTGCCATGCTGAGGCTGTTTGTGAACTGTTAATGGAAGTTATTGAAGCAATATAAAAGACTGTTGAATATACAGCTGATGCTAAAGTAAGAAACAAAGGCAAAGGGATATTGTGGCTAATGCAATCTTTAACTTTACATAGTATAGAAATAAATGAGCCAATCCTTCAAACGCTGCTTAAAACCAGGAAAACCCTTCAGTCATCAGCCATGGATATTTTTTAGGCCATGGAGGAAGTACAAATCTGTCTAAAGCTTTAGTTGAAATGGGACATGATAAACCAATCATTGGGATAAAATAAGATAAAGCTGAAGACTTCTGGAAAAAAAAAAAAACACTGCATTTTGATAACAGAAACAATAAAAAGACAAGTGTCTGCATTTTTTAATAAAAATCCTAACAAAGATGCTAATGTCGATACCAAGGAAAACAAAATCAAGTTTGTCACCCACGACAAGGTTTGAACTTAAAGTTTTTACCAGAAACAAAACAAGTAATCACTAATCAGCAATGCAGGGAAATCACGAAACTCACACTTGATGGATGCACAGAATGGCATCCCGCTCTTGAGTAAAATCTCAAATTTAAATACGTCAGAGCTGGAAGTTGAAATGAGGCTGCTGAAAATACCTACCAATGTCCATAATTGGTTGAAGTGGTTGGCAGAGTTTGAACTACCATTGTGCATGAGTGGCTGGAGTGGTTGGCAGAATTTGACCTACCATTGTGCATGAGTGGCTGAAGTGGTTGGCAGAGTTTGACCTACCATTGTGCATGAGTGGCTGGAGTGGTTGGCAGAGTTTGACCTACCATTGTGCATGAGTGGCTGGAGTGGTTGGCAGAGTTTGAACTACCATTGTGCATGAGTGGCTGGAGTGGTTGGCAGAGTTTGAACTACCATTGTGCATGAGTGGCTGGAGTGGTTGGCAGAGTTTGACCTCTACCATTGTGCATGAGTGGCTGGAGTGGTTGGCAGAGTTTGACCTCTACCATTGTGCATAATTGGCTGAAGTGGTTGGCAGAGTTTAACCTACCATTGTGCATGAGTGGCTGAAGAGAATTTGCCAGAATTCGACAGGGGGAAAACTTTGACCTTCTCCTCCAGAAGTTTTCAATCATCCCAGCTACGATCTGTTTGTGTGAGAGGAGTTTCTAAAAAATTACCAATCTAAGATCAAAGATGTGTTCGACAATGAAGTAAGAAAGACTTTATTCTTTGATGATCCTATTTAGTGAGGAGGATTTGGCTGTGAAAACAAAAAATTGAGGATGCTACTGATGACTTTAAAAATATCGTACCTTTTACCAGAAGAATAGCACTGTAAATGTTTCATTATTTTACTTCCCAACTATGGTTTATTGAATAAGTTTATTGGTAAAGGAACTTCTTAGTCTCATAAATAAAATCTTGGGTTTTGATTTCCATACTACCAAAATGAATATTTTTTGCAAAAAAATAAAATAAAATAAAATTGAAAATGGTGCAATGTTTTCATAAAAGAAAATAACACTAAATAACAGTGTAATAAATGTGTTTTAGTTTTGCTCTCATATTTTCAGGCAGAAACCAAGCTAACCGATTTTTTGATTTGATTGTGGATTCAAGCCCAGACCAGCGATATTTGAGTGGGACATAGTGCACAGTACCAAAAAGAAAATAAAGCATTTGGAACCTCACAAAACTATTGTAGTACTAATGATTTATAGATTCAGATTTAAGATTAAGTATATGTATGCTCAAACAACATTAATAATTTGCATTAGGCCAATTATGAAAGTTTTTTTAAGAAATCAAATTGAGTATGATTTTTTACTTAATTTGAATGAGTTAAGACCAAGGTGTACTCTGTAAATGTGTCACACAAAAGAATTGTTCTAAAATGAGTTTTCTTTTAATAGAATGATTTGCTGTGCACACTATGTGCTTGATATTCTTTATGGAATAGGGCTTCTGACCCATATATTATTTTAATTCAGAAACATTCCATACTAATTTGTTTGAATTTACAGGATTAAATATTTAAAACACATGATCTGCCAAGGGTGAGAATGGCAGGGAGTCATTCAGCCCTTTGAGCATCTTGAGAGGGTTCATATATCTTAGTCTTGAATATTGAATAAAAATGTATCAGGTAGAATGTAAGTATTTTGAAGGTTTTTTAGGTACTGAGTCTTGCTAGGTATTGTCCTGGCTATCTGCATTTAATTTCTCTAAGGGGGTAGAATTTAGAGTAAATATAATAAACGCATTTGTGTGATAGGAAGGTGGGAAATCATTAAAAAAAAATCTTCAGCACACCCAACTTACATTCAAACCCTGACCTCCCTGTCACCAGCGAACCAGATTAGATAGCTTGATGTTTAGTCCGCGTACCCCCAAATGAGACGATACTAAGACAAGGCGCGTCGCCGGAGAGGGGGCGGGGATATCGGGATACACCCCTCCTCCAAATTCCTCCTTCAATAACCATTTCAAGGGAAAAAAGTAAAATGTAAAATATATGTTCAAATCTGCCACAAGAGATAAAATATAGAATTTTAAATGTATTTCCTATGTAAAATCAAAATCTAAGCGTTTATATCTATTTGCCGAAATTTGATTTCATATCCCCACCCCCTAAAAACAATTCCTGGCTACTCCCCTGACTAAAACCCACTTAACTGACAAATGTTTGTAGCATCATACACTTAAAAAAAATTGTTTAACCTTAGTCATACACAATTCAATCTCCCATTTAAATTCTAGATTTGTGACATGTAAATTTGCTCACCAACCGTCTTGACCTTGAATTTATCTGGAGGAGCAAAAGTTGAATCGCTCACAGAACTCCAAACGCTTGTGTCTGGATGACTCTGCATTTTGGTGAGCCATTGTCGACTGTCAGATCTATGCTGTGCAATAAAACCATCATCTCCCATCTTGTACTTTGGAAAATAAATTGTCATTATTGAAATTTAAGATGAAATTGTAGATGGAATATTAGGTATTAATATTGTTTATTGTATTTGAGACGGTATTTTAAACCTAAGTCCCTCAAAGGGGAGTTGCTCAGCACCTGAAACTCAACATATTGTTTATTTGCAGCAGTTGAAGACATCTATAGTGATCAACAGTTTTAAAGTAGGCTGATTAATTTCAATCAACTTTGTATGGATAAACCCTTATAGGGAGTCATTAACATATGATTACTAATTTCCTGTGGCATAGTTTAGTTCGACCAAACATGTCCAAAATTGTGTAAAAAATTGTTTTAGTAAAATCTTTTTTAAACTTATATTCAAAAGAAAATCATCTTTATCATAAATAAGATCTGAAGATGGTGTAACATCTATATATAACACCAAAACATGTCGTTATAGTCGATTAAGGCTAATATCAAATAAGGATAAGGGAATAAAAATAATTATTAAAAAGTATTAATTGTTTAGGATATGATTGATGGGCTAAGATTTTGTTTTAACCTTTTATAATCGGCTACAAGGTGACAACAATTTAAAAAACTATTAATATTAATTATAGATTTCAATCCTCAATAGGTGCTGCAAATACTACAAATTAAATAAATTCAAATTTATCACAGAAGAGAGCAATTTTGATCAAATTTGGTAGGCACAGACGCATATAACTTAACCAAACCTAGGTCCTAGCCTACATTATTTTAATACGGCATCAACAACAGGGGTTAACTGGGCTGCCGAGAAATCTCCCGGTGATTTGATCTTTGGCAACAACTTTAAACTATAATAATCCATTCAATTTAAAATTATTGTTTTTACTACATTTTGATCAACATTTCCAGTTAGTAAGTCTGAGGGTGCCTAGAATACAACATTTGTGAAGGTATTTGATGGCATTAAAAATGTAAAATCGTACTTTTGTTGTTTCTTTGTGTTGTTTATTAACAATTTATTAAGCCAAATGTACTAGCATTTGTTTAGTGAGTATCGACTGTCACTAGTTTCATAATCTACACAAGTAGTGGGTGAAGGATCATTTTATAAACTTTAATATTTCAAAAACAGACTAACAGTTTGGAAGCAATTTTTGCTCATATCAGTAGAAAGTAGAAGCTGATGTTTTAAGGTGGAGATGTAAGGGAACGCGAGACACGTTCAGTGTTTTGGCTTTTTATATGAACACTATTTTTGGTCAAAATAAAATCTAGTATTGCTTCATTACAAACATAAAGTTTGATTTTCCTCACATGATGATTTTAACATTTCTTGAATATCTGTCAAGGGTATTCTGGAATTTAATGTCAACTTTTTCTCGCCATATGCAGAGGAAATAATTGGAGATAATCAGTGTGGATTTTGACAAAATAGATCAGCAACAGATCAGATTTTAATTGTTTGGCAAATATTAGAAAAAAAATTGGGAATACAACATGATAGTTCTCAATTTTGTATATAAATGGTTTTAAAAAAAGCCTACAATTCAGTTTTTAAAAAATTATATGAAATTTTAGTTCAGTTTTGGATACCCAAAAAACTTATCAAACTAAGTGATACATGTGGCAGGGTACGGCTTGTACGTTACTAAACAGATACTTTTGAAATACATGATGAGTTAAAATAAGGAGATGCACTTTCCCCATTACTTTTTAATTTAACCAGAGAGTATGCTATTAGGGCAATGCAAGAGAGTAGGGAAGGGCTGACAGTAAACAATACAATGCAGCTATTAGGATAATCAGGTGATGCAGCTTTGTTGGGCAATAGTAAGGAAGATGTTGCAAGAAATGTTTAAATTTTACTAGAGGCGAGTAAGGAAATAGGTTTAGAAGTGAGAACTGAAAATACTAAGCATATAATCACACAGAGTACACAGATTAAGGACGATAATTGGGAGATTTCTGTGAACATATCATTTGACATGGTTAATGAGTTAAAATATTTAGGAACAATTTTAACTAGCAATAATGATATTAGGAAAAGAATAAGCCTATAGTCAGGAGAGGAATTCTATTACTCAGTAAGTTGTTGCCATCTTGCCTGCTGTCCAGGAATGTAAAACTCAGAATATACAAAATAATAATGTTACCGGCTGTTCTATAAGGGTGATGGGCTACAAGTAAGGTTAAGGTCAAATAACTCAAAATTTTTTATAACTAGTTTCGATGCATACTAACTCTTTTTTTAAGTTCAATTTTTAGCTTGTATTTTAACTTTAACTCAACTTTGAAGTTAATTGATTATTTTAGCCATATTAAATGACCAAAGATAAATGATTTTTTGATTTGACCCTGGATGGGATATGGCTAGTTTTTATTTATAGTCAAAATACAGAAATATAGAGAGTACTTTTACACCTCTACATGTTATCATTTCTTTTTAATATTTACCTTAAACATTACATAGCACATTTAACTTTAGTTAACAGTTGGTTGGTCCTTTTACTAATTTAATTTTCTTTTTTTGGCAGCTCTCTCAACAAATAAAGTTACTAGAGAAGAGTGTTTTATTTTTACCAGCGTCTTTGCTCATATGTATATTTCTTTATGGGCCTTGTTTTCTTCGAGTTTTAAAACTGTATATCCTTCCAACACCTCATGAGCTACCTGCAGTTCTTCAAAGATTTTTATTTTCAGCACAGATGTAATACATGGTGATGTTTGCTCAAGGAGTTTGTCAGTAGCACTCTTTTTCTGGATTTCTTTTCTTTTCATAACAAAATTTTTCTTCAGCTAATCAAACACCTTCTTTACTTCACTTTATACTCTCAAGTCTTAAGGTTTCTTCTTTTGCTATTTCTCTTTATCCCTACTCATCCACTTTAAGTCTCTTTTTTCTCAGCTTGGTTCCCTCTAAATATTGATGCTAATGCTCTTACATTTCTTCCATTAACAATGAACTCCTTTGTGATTGGAGCACAAGCAGATTTACTGCCAGATGATTTCAAGGCGGCTATGACATTCTATGATGTCTATGAAATATTAAGCATGTATATAGACAGAACAATCTTAGCCCTTCAATAACCTAAAAGTCTTGGGATGGAAAAAACAAAAGAAGTGGCCAAGAGGGAGATCTAAAGAAGAAAGGTACACAGCTACTACAAGAAATGGAAGAAATTCCAACCACCAAAAAGGAAAGAGTTCAGGGCAAAAAAATAAACTTAACAAAGGGAAAGGGTCCTGAAGTGGCAGTTTAATATCCTATCTAGGATTGAAGTTTGAAACTTATAAATTTTAAAAGATATCGAGCCTGAATCACTACAACTTGCCTTAAAAAAAATATACTGAAAATCATAAATCTTTACAAAAATTATTTAAAAAAAATTCATATCCCCATTTTTAGGTACTCTAGGGTTAAGAAAAGGTGACTTAATAACCTTGTTCCAGTTTAGGGACTTTTAGGGACTATAGGGACCAAGTATGAGCCCTGTACATAGGCATGTAGCTAAAACCAGTAGTAAGACCCAGTGCTAAAAACAATACCTGTCTATCGATGGCGATTTACAAAGCCAAGCAATTTTGATTTACCCATTTAAATAACATGGCTTGATTTTCTGGCGTCCTATAGGGGTAGGGTTTTGTCATAATGACCAGGCCACAAGTATGGCCATGCCCTTACTCATTTGTTATAATAAACCTTTGTACTGTGCATAATATAGGGAAGAAGGCAACTGTATGTATATCAAACAAAAGATAGTTTCATAGGAAAACAGGAATACATATGTTGGGACAGTTAAAATTAATGACAATTACCGCTGAAAAGTCTTACACAAAACATATATGCTTGGAGGGGATTAAAGTTTGTGAGTGACAAAATATATTAGTTTATTTTTCAATTCAAAGAGAACAATACAGCGACCCGCTTCAGTGGCCGCATGGTATAACACACTACTCTAGCAGTAGTCTAGACTGCCAATGATGGGGAGATCGAGGTTCGAATCTTGCTCGGCTACATACTGAGGGTAGTTTTTCCAAAATGGTTTTCTACTCTCCCTCAACGCAAATGTAGGTACACTTCCTTTAAATATAGCCTTCCTAACCCCAAAACCATTAGCATAATTAGTACATAAGCATATAACCAAAATGGGCAGTAAAACATAATGCTAAAAAATAATAAATAATAACTAATACAGCAAGATGACCCCCCCTAAACATTTTGTTCTAGCTGTAATTTTTTTCATGAGATTAAAGTCTGCTCTCTAGTCATTGTCTCAGTATATTCCTACAGCATATTAATCCTTTTGAACTGCACCCTGTGTTTAATCTATTGATTGCTTTTGAAAAGTAAGGTAGAGTTTTGCTTCCTGGGGGTTGCCTTGAGCCCTGTGTGGGCATGTGCTTAGGCCTACTTAATTAACAGTTTAGAATTTTCAGTTTTCTCAACTTTATGTGTTTGCGATATAGCCTATAGGTCTAGTGTCCTAATCTTATTTTATATCTTTTTTTTTTTACTCTTCTTAAATTTACTCAAGGGGTTGAATTTCATTTGATTTAGTAAGTGGTTTCTACTATTTCCAAGTAAGACTACCTAATGTGGTTTTATTCTTCAAATATAAAAAGGTATGTAGTTTTTATTTATACCTTAACTCAATAAGAATAGGGTTTGCTTATTCCCTAAAATATTTTTTTTGTCAGACTTTTTTAAAATTCAAAGTGATTTCATAAAAAGTTTGTGCATTGGGGGTTACCTATACAAAAATTAGCTATTTTTAGGCTCTAGATTATCTAAGTTAGGCCTATACCTATAAATAATAGACCTATGAAACATGGGCTCTATACCCCCCCTCCCAATATTGAATGTTCCTATATCTCAAGTAAAACAAACAGCAGCCAAACGTTTGGTCATGATTAGTCTAGTTAATTATGTTTTATTAGGTAAATATATATGATGTAAATTTTAAAAATAAGATTTACAACTATTACAAAACAATTTTATTAAAATTGATTAAATTTAAAAGTTTTGAGAACCCAACAATGTTTTGTATAGTACTAGTTCATAAGGTGTTTACATAATTGTATAATTTATAAAAAAAATTAAAACATAGCACAAAATAATATACCTTTTAAGACTTTTGTATTGGGGTTGCCTCGACACCCACACACTCACTTGTGTTTTAAAACAAGGTACATCCACTGAAGTATTGAGTATATTAATTGTAGGTAATCAAAATCAAATTAAATTTGCCTTGTAAATAACCCTAAAAATCTCTTCAAAATAAATGTCAAACAAGAGTATCTTAATAGACACTCAATTTTTAAATGAGGAAAAAGCTTTATTGTTCAGCTCTAATTTAATCTCAAATTATTTGTTTTAAGTAATTAGGTGGTACGTTTCTACTCCTTGTATATTACCTAAAACCCTTTTTATAAAAATTGCATAGCACTGTTAAATATTTATATATTTTTTTTAAGATGTGAATTTGTTTTTACTTTAAATAATTAGTGTGTTATTGTACCATGTATTTCCAAAACAAAATACTTTTAGTATTCTCTTTCTGTTACTATGACAACCAAAGAGATAGGAGACTGCAGTCAACAAAAGTGTCTATGTAACAATAGTTGTGTGTCAGATTCCTGCTTGCACAGTGGGAGCAGGTTCACCCCACGAAAATTCACGCCGTAGTCACAGCTGTACCCATAGCAGAAAACAACTGCCATCTGTGCTTCTACTCTCGAATGGTAATGAATGAGTGAGCCAGGTTTGGAATTGAAGAAGAAAGAAAAGTGCGCCATTTTTGAACTAGGCTTAACTATAAGCTTTGAATTGATTTAACAAAATTGACTAATTTTGAATCTACTACAAGAAAATGTTCTCCCTTAAAAGTAGAATATAAAATTTCATAAACTAAATATAATTAAATTTTTGGAGACACTTTGTAGTAAATCTTTTTCACAATTATTATATTTTAATACCTGTGTTTTCAAACAATAACACTATTTTTTTTAGTAAACAGTATATCTGTCTAACCAAAAAGGTTTGTATTGAAAGTTAAAAGCATAATTTACTTGACATAACGCATATTGTAGAATTTAGTTCAGTTTAGTAATAATAAAAAATCCATCAATGTCTAAATATTAGATTTAAAGTAGGTGGTAGCTGTATGGTCAAACTCGCTACTCTTGTGTTAGACTGGATTGTCTTTAGCTGTATTTTTTTATTTATTCAGTGTTTACAGGCCCGGTATCTTACAAACTTTAAATCCGGGCTGATTTTCCACATAACTTTGAATTTACTTTTACAATTTCAATATGAATTTCCTTTTTAGCATTACAACACAGATTTTGGCTCTTAACTTAAATGAAATTCAATCACCCCTAGCTCCATTTGGTCCGCCCCGGGTATATTACGCCCCCTGTACCCTCCCCCACTGGGCCCTCCCCAATTCCCGGGATTTCACTCCCGAGTCCGCCAAGCGCCCAGCAGAGGTGGGCATCCCCATATCCACCAACTGGGGAGGCGCCCTATTGGAGTTGGTGCCCCGCCTACTTTCTAGCCACCACACTTCTGTTTTCGCCCTTCCTTCCACCCTTGGCAGTTGAATTTCCTAATCTACCACCTACCTAGTTCCCCCGTCCCTAATTTATCTATTTTAACTACTAACTAAGCTAAACTAAACTCACTCAACTATTCTATTCCCATTTCTGCCGGGGAACTCCATCACCCCGATAGTATCAGAGGGCTACAGGGCAGCCACCTTTCTCCATCTTGACTCTGAGGGACCATCAACCACAATCCACCTCACTTGTTTCCAAGGTGGTGGGTCATACGGTGCAGGGAACCCCTCAGAGTTCATATTTACTCCACTAACTTTTGTTCATACGACTGGAAAACTGTCCTTTGGATCACAAGGGCATCCCCTGTGTTCCTCCAGACACTCAGTCGTACTTGAATCCAGTTCTCATGGTTCATGCTTGCTCCTCCCGGCACCTACATTTTTTTTTATCCTGGCAAGGATTGTTACAGCTTATTCCCCTTTAACAATCTTTTTTTCTCTACTCACTCCCCACTGAGACCGCTCTAGTGTCCGTGTCAGTCTCACCCTCCGTGTCGCTGTCATCATCTTCGTCATTGTCATTGTCAACGTCCCGTCTTATTCATCCCTGTGCCTCTTTAAGTCTATCTATGTAGGCAGTCTTTGCTCTATCTGACGCTTCCAGTGAAATCTGGTCTAAGAATTGCTAATAGACTGGGTCCCCCAGTACTTCGCCTACTAATCTTCCCTGGATCTCTCTCTGGTAGTTCCTTCTTGCTTCTAGTGTAAGGACACACTTGAGCACCACATGTTCAGGGGTTCCCTCCTCACCACATTCACAATTCTCCAACTCTATTAGTACCAGCTTCCTTCCCTTCCCCATGATGAAGTGGACAAGACCCCGAGATGGCTGGAGGTGCTTATTCTCTAGTCTCTCAACCACATTAGGGAACAATTTATAAGTCCTCCTACCTGTCCCACTTCTCTTCCAGCGTCTCTGCCACTCCTCCAACAGGGCTATTTACGCCTCTCCAGATGTTGTCACATCGGGTGTGCTGAGGAGCCTCACATTCTCCATGTTTCTCTTTTTTAGCCCGTACGCCACACCTTTTTTCCTTATAAGGAGGTCCAACGGCCATACACCTAGGGCCACACTCAATGCATCCATTGCTACAGTCCGGTAGGCTCCCATCAGCCTCAGTAAGATGTTCCTCTGTAGACCTTGAACCACCTTAGCCAGAACGACATTGGTTAGTCTGTGAGCCCAGATGCACGCCCCATAGCTCACAATGAAGAGAAGGATCGTCTGATAGTATGTCCTTATTATCCACATAGGCAGATAAAACCACCTCTGTTCCATGCTTATAATTTTATTCATCACCGACAGAGTTTTCCCTATCACTTCCTCCATGTGCACCGTGAAGTTTCTGTTCTAATCTAGGGTAACTCCCAGGTATCTGACCGTATGGCTTCTTCTTATAGATTTCCTACCTAACTTTATGGTCAGATCCCTAGCCAATCTACTCTTAAACAGCATGAAGGTCGTCTTCGCCGGTGCCATTTTTATTTTGACACTTTGCACATTTGAGAATAATAACTACAAAGAGCTTCAAATTTATTTATTTTATTAATCATCTGTATTACATGGTACACCCCCCTCCCCCTCAAACACACACACACACATACACACAAACATCATTCCCATGTATTTTGTGGTTAAAGATATTTTTCTTTATCTTTGATTTTTTAAGTCACTCTTGTACTTAGTATATTAACGCTAGGCAGCAATCGACAATTCCACAGACGGATTGTCTATTAGCGCCCAATCCCGTAAATTCAAAGGAACTACATCACAACCTCTCTCTGTCACACGGTTGCTAAGGAAACTTCAGGTAAGCTGTTGTCTTATGTGTTACAACCATTGATCTCCATAATATAACTGAATGGACATGCACATACACATAATAAGGACAAAAGCGTGACATTCAAGTTTATCGTCTGCTACACTGTGGGGGTAAAGATTTACCAGTTTCTTTCAATGTTCTTATGCGAAAATATGTATCTGATGAATAAAAGTGTTAGTGTTTGAAAATAGTGAAGTATTATACCACACTTTCCTGAAGAAACATTTGCATTAAAGGATATACAATTCAGTTTACAGACAATACTGTACAAATACGAATAAAATATTTAACATATTTAAATATGTAGTTATAATCAATGTTGTTTACAGTCTGCCAGGACTACACTTATATTTAAAGTTGGCTATTAGTTTGTATGTTGGTTTCAGAAACCATATTATATTGAAAGTTCGATAAATGTAATGAATAAGGTATCTTAAAACTTGATTACATTTGTTTGAATGACAAACTTTGTGTTGTTACAATAAATTCAAACTATCATTTAGGTTATAGGCTTGAAGAAAGTATTATTATATTACCTTTTTTAAAAAACAAGTTGGCTCATATCTTGTATATTGTTTTCAGAAAAGATTTTATGTCGAAAGTTTGATAACTATAATGAAAAGAGGTAGCTAAAAACTGTATTTCATTTGTTTTAATTACATACTTTGTGTAGAAGTCTTACGTTAAAATGATAAATTAGGTTATAGGCTTGTAGGAAGTACGGTTTGTACTAAACCTGATTTTAATAATAATCCCAATCTGTAAGGCTTTATTTCGTACCAGAATACAATCATATATATATATATAAATATATATATATATAATATTTTGGTAGGATAAACGGCCATTCAGAACGGAAGTAGAAATTTCCTTCTGGGAGGCCTTTTATCCTAACTAAACACAACTATAGGGCAGGATTCTGGTACGATATAAAGCCTTAGAAGAGAGCTTCCTTCAAAAATGATCTTATATATTAGGCTACATCCAAGGCCATAGCCCTCCAATAATTTCAGGGGGGGTTTGGTGGGCACATCCCCCAAATTCTGGAAGCGAAAAAAATTCTAAATTATTAACAGTTCTAGAAGCTCTCTGAAGTGGGCTTTTTCATGGTAAAATAACTCACTAACTGCCGAAGGCTTGGAAAATTTCTAAATATTAAACACTTTTTGAAGCTCTACGAAGTTTTTTTATGGTAAAATAACCCCCAAAATGCTGAAGACTAGGAAAATTTCTAAATATTTAACACCTCTAGAAAGCTCTCTGAAGTGCTTTTATGGTAACACAGCCCCCTAATTTGTATTTGTATTTTAATTTTGATATTGTTTGAACCATAAATAAAGCCATATATATTTTGTTCATAAAATTTCGTGGGGGGTTTGAACCCCCAAAACCCCTCCCTGGCTACATAAACTTTTTTTAAAGAAAAAACTAACCAGTTTCAAACTTTGTTATGCTCTTCAAAGCTTTTACTAACATATTAATTTCATTTAACTAATCACACATTGATGTATCTCATATATTCAATTAAATTAATGAACGATGTCAAAATTCCACATTGCCTTGTATGGGTGTAAGAGACATAGAAGAGATACCCGAAAATTTTCTTCTCTCTTACACAATGGTATGCAGACGACAACTCGAAAATTTCAGCCACAGATGTCCATCCAGTTATATTATAGAGATCAATGATTACAACTGAGGGGGTATTTTCAATAGTCACGCCCACGGATACTTCGAGAAACGATATAATTAAATAATAATAACATTGGTATCCTGATGTCGACCGTGGGAGATGGAGGTTTGAATGTTAACAATAACTTCGATTTAGGAAGTGTACCTACTTTAGTTTGAAGACGTTTTGAAGTCATTTGACGGCTACTGTAGTCCAAAGAAAAATACGGTATATAAAAGATATGTATGTCATAATATATTGAAGGAGGAAGGCCGAACTGAAGATTCCTTTGTTACAGAATTGAAAACGCAAGCTATCAAGTGTGAATTTGGCGATCAACTAGAGACTATGATCAGAGATCGTATTGTGATGGGGATCAAAGATCCTAAGTTGACGAAGCATATGCTCAGAGATGCAAACTTGTCCTTGAAAAGAGCAGAGAATTTTTGCCGTGCTGCAGAGACATCTAGAAGACAAACATAGGACATTCATGGTTTTTCTACAGGGTCTCAAAACGTAACAATTGATACGTTAACAGGACACATCAAATCAACATTTTGAGAAGACTTCACAAGAACATACAAGAAAGGCTTCAAGCTACAGTAGGAAAACTCAAGTTATCAGCAGAGGCACTGATTGTAGTAGGTGTGGGATTTGCCATCAGTATAAAAAACTGTCCAGCTTATGGTAAATAACGTTTCTCTTGCAAAGGTAAAAATCACTTTGCAAGTATGTGCCCAGTTAAAGTCACGGTAGTCAATGCACTGGAAAGTCACGAGTACTGACGAGAAGATGGTGATGAGCAGCCAGCTTGGTATGTTAACCTCAAATGTAATAGAACATTGTTTAGAGCTAAAGGATCTAAGGGCAGAAGCAGATGTAATTAGGTCTTATGATTCCTTGCTAAATATTAATCTATTAGATAAATATTTCTCTCTGGTGGATAGATTAAAAGTGCATCTAATGACTGCATAATTATTAATCACATTTTCATCGGGAGGTTTAAGTACCTGATAACTTTTATCTGGAAGTGAAAATTGGCGTTGCCATAGTGACTCGTTTACATTATGTGTTATTCAAAATGGCGAACATGTTGCCGATTATAGATAACAGTGACGATTCTAGTGATGAATTTTTAATGAATGTGGCGTTGTGATGTTATTTTTGGTTAAAAGAGTTACTTATAATAGAAATCTAATAATCAGTTGACTGAATTCTTCAAATATATAATATCGTTGTCAATTTTACTGTTTATTTGTTTTAAATTTCATTCAAAACTTCTAAAGTTTTGAATATTCATTATTTATTCATTTACAATTAAAATATATGTTATACATATAATCTACTTACCTTTATTTCACTATATTAAATCATTTTTCTTTATTTTATTCATAAACTGCCAACCCACCATGTTTATTATTTTGTTAGTAGGTGATTTTAACGCTATCTACTTTAGAGGGTGGTTTATTTCGGAACTATTATATTAGTTAATTTTTATGTTCTTGGACGCTTATAGCATCTGGCTGTCTCTTGGAGAAATAATTGCCCCTAACGGAAGAGATTATTATTTTCGTTTGGTTTTTTGGTGCCAAGTTTAAATTAATTTTAAAGATGACTTATGTTCATATGTCAAAATTATAATTATCTTTATAGTAATACTCCCAATATTTAAATAGTTAAGATTGTTTGTTTTATTCTTTGTTATAAATCCCGGTGAATATTTTCTCTTAGGCCGGAGATTGTTTATTTTAAAACAAAAAGAACGTGTTTGTGTTTTGTCTTAGTTTTTGTTGTGACTCTAAGATTGGCTTTGAAAGTGGAAAGAAGGACCCGATCTGGGGATCCTTCAATTATATTTTTTTTTGGTTCATGGTAATTCTTATCATACAAAACTTCTCTAAAAGGAAGTATTAACTTGTGAGGAAGGTTGAGTTGAAGTTTTCAAGGAAGATTTTGTGGAAATTTAAGGCCTGGAGTTAAATGTTGACGGAGCTTTGGGTCAGCATTTACAAGAGCAAGGAAATTTTCGTGTGAGATCAAATCCATCTGTAATCATCCTGTTATGGATTTAAATAATTAAGTATAATACTTAAAATTATTAAAGGACAAATAACTTCAGTTTTCAAACCAGAATTATTACCGTTTGTCCACATCAGAACAATATTTTTGTTTATTAAAGAATCATAGCCTTATTGTTACATGTTATAAGGAATAAATGTTGTTGTTGTTAAAATCCTGTTATTTGCTAAAAGAAATATTCCTATGTCAATAATTATATATATATTCTTTTATCCTCACAATTCAAGTGAGAGTTTAACAATTTCAAGTAGGTATTGCTTAACAATACTTATATTAATTTTATAATATAGGAGGCATGCCTTATTAGGTAGGGTTTATTTAAAGATATCATTCAATACAATAATTAAAATCACTCTTTACATTTTTTTTATTTACATCAATGTACATTGTATTTTTCTTTTGAGCTTGCATCTCATGTATAGATATTCTCAGTAGATTGGATGTCCATGGAAATAGTAATAATCTGCTTCAGGAAGTCTTTGGTTCTAAGTGTCCAACTTAAGTTAAAACTTTAGGTAAAGTTCAGGGGTCTTGAGAGAAAGGGTTTTCGTCTTACCGCTGAGCAGTTTATGGGGATAAATTTGTTTAATGATAAAAATCTACCTACTTCACAAAATAAAAGTGGTTGGTAGTTGGCGCCCAACAACATTATTATATATTATAAATTAAATTCATTCGTATATTCAAAACTTAATAAATAATAATTAAAAAAATAAATAAAAATATATACATATATTTTATATATTTTTCATTACAGCGTTAAGCGGGAGAAATGCAAAAATCTATAGACCAAGAGAAGACCACTATGCAAAATGGACATATGAGTTTTTCGTGAGGTTTCATCTCACAAAGCTAACTGTTTTGGAGCTATTAGACTCATCAGAGAGGACCTGGAAACATCAAAAGATCGGTTAGTAAAAGCACATAAATCCATTTATTGCCAAATTCCGCAAACCACATGGAAATCAGATTTAGCAACTAGACAGTCAGAATTAATATGTAAAATATATGCCTTCATTATATCAGACGAATGTCAATACTGTTTTGAGTACGCCAGACCTAGCCCTGTCTAGATTTAGTCTAACCTCAAAACTAGGCCCCCAAGAAATGTTTATTGTGAGTAGGGCCTAGTTCATTCAAAAAGCATGTAGGCCTATAACTTGGCTTGTATGATTTCATATAGGGCTTAGTGCATATTCTATGCGAGTATATTTATTTTACAGGTAATTGTCACCCATGAATCAACTTTTGTTGACTTTACGAATTTATGTTCTTGGTAGCCTATTAATATCGGTCGGGTACTTTTCCGGTGTACACAAGAGTACAGCCAATGTGATAATTAAAAAAGTATCACGAATCATTGCCAACCTCAGACCTCAGTTCATACACTTCACCCATATAGCAGCTGATAAAAAAACTAATCATGTTGAATTCTATTCATAGAATCGTTTTCCAAGATTTGTTGGGGTCATAAATTGCACCCACATCCGCATTCAATCTCCAGGTATACCATACATGTTATTACCATTCAATAAATTATTAAAGTCTTTCAATTCAATAATAAAATTCAAATCCAATCCAATATTTTATAATTGATAATTATAAAAAATTCTCTGTGATGGGGCTCAAAAACTGGTTTATAAAATACACTTTTTTAAATGTAGGCCTAAAAAAGCCTAAAATAAATTCTTATAGCCTAAAATTAAACACCATTATTCCACTCACAAGAATACACAGGATCTAGCATTAAATGATAAAAAAAAATTATAATACTTTAAAGAGATTTTTATTTTTGCAACATTTAGACTCGCAGAGAAATGTAAATTTTGACGAACATGCGTTTTACCAAGGCTCATACCACTATTATATTGTTTATTTGATTACTACTAGTTCAAAGTGTTAATGTACTTATGCATGAAAACTTAATTATAATATGGTATTATAATAGGCAATAGTTAGTTATCCCTGTATTATTTTTATTATTATCATAAATGTTCCCAAACTAATAATACCTAACCTTTCAAGAATCAAAAAGTGTTTGTAGAATAATAGGGATCTCACTCAATAATATGACAATACCTTGTGATTTAAGTGAGTTTTGATTCAATAGGCAACAAATATTTTTAATGATTTTGATTTTAGTTTTAATTAGTAAAATTATTGTGTTAAATTATTTTTTATTTAATATATGATTAAAAAGTATTTTAAGTAATGGTTTTTGTGCACAATCCTCAAAATCTTATCAGACTACTCGGAGTATACCGAACCCATGGCACTGTGGAAAGGTAGTACGGGGTATGGAAGCGCCGTTTTCCTGTCTTGTCACTTGGGATGAGGATTTCTCTAGACACATGTCAGGATGCAATTGTGGCTTGTGCTGTACTGCACAATATAAGCTATTAATGCCAATGAGGAAGAACCGCCAATGGATCCGAACTGTCTTCCGCTTAATGTTGTCAACCTACAAATAACTATAGTGCCAGACCACTAACACCAGCAGGCTAATGCTGCTGTTCAGCGTCAAATGGTTGAGTACTTTCGGCAATTGCTACAGCGTTTAGCATTAACAATAACGAGTCAAAGAATTTATTGTAATTTTCAGAGCAACCAGTTCCATAATAGACATACAACCTTAGTAGTTTCAGCTTGTATACACCCATCGTCAAAAAATCCTTAAAAGGCGCAACTTACGGTTGAAAATAGATGGGTAATAGTAATAATAATTAATTTTTTTAAACTATCAATATATTTATTTGTTCATTTAGGTCTATAGGCCCAACATTGATATACATATATACGCCATTCCCTTATGGGGTGGGCAAGAAACTGTACATATAGCTCAAAAAACAACTCTGTACTTAATCCATCTTCACTAACTTTCTCCACACTTCCCTATCCTTGCATACTCCCTTCCCTTCAACAACATCCATACACCGAGTCATACATGCTCTTTAATTCTTAAAACTCTTAATGTTTCTCTTTTTCACTTGTTTGTTCACAACATTTAACCACATCTTACATTGTTAAAAAAAACATATAATTTTTAATGTATGGATAGAAGAGCCCTTTGTATTTCAGTAACAATCACTTTGGTCAAAATAATATTTCACAAATTAAAATTAATTCAAAGTTAGTTATAGTGATTTATTTGTCAAGAAATGCTTAACAACTAGGCAATTATTTCTAGTGGAAATTAAATTTGTTCAAAATCAGATTTTTTTTTTATCACCGCGTCTTACTGCCTGTTCAGGCTATCTTCCCTCATTTTTGTGAAAGAGTGGGGAACCAACCATTTAGAAAAAAACCACCCTCATTAGACCTGACCGGGATTTGAAACCCGACCTTCCTGTCCTCAGCAGGCCAGTCTAACATGAGAGTGATGCCTTGGACCGTTCGGGCAATGAGGCGGATATAATATTTAAGTCCAGTCAATGGTCTCTCGAATAGAAGTCATTTTAGCACCAAATAAATGGTTATAGGAGACACAAAGTGAAGTTTTTCCTTTGCCAGAGCAATCTGTACAATTTACAAACATACCTCCCTTTCTCCCTAACCATCACTATATCAGGTATCAGCGGAAAAGGAATGTTTTTAATTACCAACTAAACAAGCTAAGTTCATAGAAACCTTTATCTAACAGCAATAAGCTGTCATATTTTAAAATTCCTTTTTGAATCGGGCCAATTGTATTCTACTAAAATTTATATTTGTATAGTTCTATGTTAATCGAATCAAGTAATAATTATTATTGTATAGCTCTATTGGTATTACACATACCTAGTTTAAAGCATATTATCTTACATTGGCTAAATGTATTGAAGCACTACGAATCAAAATGGATGTATATAATTATGTCGTGTGTATTACATATATTTAAACAGCCTACCTTACTGTATGTTTATTTGCAAATCAAGCCTACCTTACTGTATGTTTATTTGCAAATCAAATACCTTGTTATGTATGAATAAATAAAATTCCTTAGAATTTTTGTCTAGATTCTGCTGATTGTATTTTCTATAGTTACCACTAACAAGCTCTTAAAGCTAATGGAAAGTGTTCTTAGTAAAAAAAATATGTGCACAAAATCACACTTAAAAATACATAATGGGACAATGACACTTTTTATTAAAAACTGCATTGCTTGACATGAGGTCTAAGCTTGTCCATAATATTCTTGATTTTCTTATTAGCAAATGAAAATAAAACATATTTTTGCATTCAACATTTATTACATTTTACTATATTATTTTCTAGGCATTGATAATATTTATCTAAAGTTACAGATGTATATCACATGACTTGCTGGTTGAATACATCAAAGTAGATATAGCAACTTTTCTAGCTGTCAGATATGTCCATTCGTAGTAAAATTGGGGGTAAGTTTGCCAGTGACCGGGTGTGGGTTTACAAAAGTTTTTTTTTAAAGGTTTCCCCACTCTACCTCCACAAAAATGAGGTTACATTTTCTCAAACTGTTAGCTTCCAATTGGCACAATTAATTGGTTTTAGTCCAGACAAGCGGTTATCTGATATTAAAAAATACCCAAGTCTCCTGGGAGCCATAGAAACTGGGATTATGCATTAAAATTATAAAATTAATTAAATGATAAAATTTAATATTTATGTTTGTAATTTTAGTCAAAACATGATATAATAGTGATGAATACTTTTAAAACATTTTATTGGAACAATAATGGTACAAAATTTAAATATTTTTCATTACTAAAATTATTCCCAAAGGATGAAAAATAAATACTGTATTTATCTGAATCTTAAGACGAAGTTTTTCCCCAAATTTGTTGCTTCAAAATCTAGGAGTCATCTCAAAATCGCAGACTAAGGATTGGGTTAGGCCTACATCAAAGGGTAACATTATACATCTTTATTTAATATAAATACAATAGTACAAGGCTGCCTTCTTTAACAGAATTTATCAATTTTTGCGGATTTTAAAGGTATAACACAGATCACAGGATATTTGGCTATTTTCACGAATTTTTAAGCTATTTTTTAGGTTATCGTTAAAAATAACTACCTAATTGTGGCTCGATACGATATTCAGTACTCATAGTATTGACTGGTATTGCAATAATCAATACTATATGCTAAAAATCTTGATCCCACTCTTTAGTATTCATGACATTTAAATCTCATATGACCCGCCTCGGTGGCGTAGTTGGCTAACGTGCCAGTCGTGTTGAGTCAGACCACCGAGGACGGGGAGATCTAGGTTCGAATCTCGTTCGGGTGAAGTGGGGGTGGTTTTTCCTAAATGGTTTTCCACTCTCCCTCCAAACAAATGCGGGTTCACTTCCTCTAAATTCAACCTTCCCAATTCCTAATCCATTAGTGTAATTAGTACTTAAGCGTATAACCCGAACAGGTAGTAAGACGCAGTGCTAAAATTAATTAACTAAATCTCAAATGGGATGGGGATAGTGATGAGCATAATCGAATTTTATTTGTTTTTGCTTACTTTTGCAATTACTTCACTACTATATTAAAAATTCAGCCATTCACAATAATCTAAATAAATTTAAAAACAAATGATGAATTATCAAATTTTACATTTTTTATTTCTTAAAACCTTACCTACACAGCTAGCGCTTGTCAAGTAAGACATGATGAGAAAACTCAAATTGATTTTAAACAAACACTCTATCATATCTAGAGTTTACTAGACAATTTTAATGATACCAAACTTTAGTTTTAGTTCGTGAAACTCCACAAAATCAAGTAAATCTTTGATTAGATGTTCCTAGATCATCAGTTTCGAAATAAGAATAAAGATGCTTGTTTAATTACCATTAATTTTTTACGCTTGGCTGGATTTGGGTAAATTCGGTATACATTGTAAATGTTAGTTTAATGCAAAAGCACTCAAAATAGCAAACATCTTGTCATGAAAGGGTATGTGATTATTTTGGTAACTATTTTTGCACAAGATGTTCATGAACCAATGCTCACATAAGCTCAATATGTTAATGTTTACCCTTGGAATGTAGTGTCTCTTAAACAAATATAATACATTTGAAAAACTTGCACAATCATAATTTATTAGAAATAGAAACTGAAAACACTTATTTTACATAACACATACAAGGAAATGTAATTAAGCAATAAAGTGCTAGCAAATATAAGAAAATGGAAAAAGTTTTTCAAATATGCCAAGCTATATCTTTTAAATTTGGGGTGTACCAGTACTTGAAAATTTGAGTTCAGTTTTAGTAGCAGCTCAAACTCAACTTTTTTTTAGATAACTAGGAAAATATTGCTAATCGGAAGTTTCAATTTTTTTCCTCGAAAATTCAGAGTGTAGTAATTAATTTTAAGATATTAATTCATATCAAAGAGTGCCTTTTGTTAAATTAATTTAAAAATTCAAACAGGTCTAAGTGTTAATAAAAATTCTAAAAAAAAAAAAAAATTACAAATAATTTGGATTGTACTTATTTATTTATTAATTAATTAATTTGAAATATGTTTACAACATTACTCAAACTAAAAAAAACCTCAGTTTTCATTCAAACTCTACTCGAAGTTAAAAATGCCTACTCGCACACCCCTAATTAAAAATTTATATTTTGAAAAAATACCAAGATAACAGCACACATAACTACATCTTATATACGAGGTGTGGCTATTAAATAACCGGACTGATGCTGCTCCCAGCAAACTGCGAGCGTGCCGCGACATGTTTGAACATGACTGTGTCTGATGGTCCTCCCCCCACCCTGAGCTCGCTAGACAAGCCAGCAGGTCACTCAGTTTGACTGTAGCAGTTGATTGAATTAGTCTACGCACTAGTGGCGCGTCCGAAAAATGCCAAGTGGTCAGACGGAGCAACCGGTTAACCTCAAGTTTCTTGTTAAACTAGGGAAAACTGCCACAGAAGCTTATGCAATGTTGAAAGAAGTCTACGGGAATGAATGTTTATCCCACACACAAGTTTTTGAGTGGTTTAAACGGTTTAAAGAAGGGCGTGAAACGACCGAAGACAACCAGGACGGCCCTCAACGTCAAAAACGGAAGAAAACATTGAAAAAATTGGTAAATTAATCCGCGCTTATCGTCGTCTGAGCACTCGAGGGCTTGCTGAAATGAAAGGAATCGACAAAGAAAGTGTTCGACAGATTTTGCATGAATCATTTAACATGTGGAAGGTTTGTGCAAAAATGGTGCCGAAACTCCTCACTCCCGAGCAAAAGGAATCAAGATAGAACATTTGTACTGACATCCTAAACATCGCCACTGATCCAGATTTGTTACACAAGGTAATTACTTGCGATGAATTGTGGTTTTTTACTTACGATCCCGAAACAAAGAGGCAATCCATGCATTGGAAGAGCCCAAGCTCGCCAAGGCAAAAAAAAAAAGCCAGGATGAGCAAATCCAAATTCAAAGCAATGATGATTGTCTTTTTCGACATTCGTGGCATTGTCTACGTTCACTGGGTACCCGAGGGTCAGACGGTCAATCAACATTTCTACATCAAGGTTCTGACGGCCCTACGTGAGCGTGTGAGAAGACGAAGACCCAATTTGTGGAAGACCAAGTCCTGGATCCTTCACCAAGATGCACCAGCCCATTCTGCCTTGTCTGTGAAAGCGTTCCTCGCAAAATACGGCATCACTGTGTTGGAACATCCACCGTACTCGCCTGACCTTGCCCCTGTGACTTTTTTCTATTTCCCAAGGTCAAATCGGCGTTGAAGGAGACAAGATTTAAAAGTGTGGAAGCGGTTAAAGCAAAAGCGACGGAGGTTCTCAACCAGCTGACAGAAGAGGACTTCCAGCACTGCTTTCAACAATGGAAACATCATATGGAGCGGTGTAGGGATCGCCAAGGGAAGTACATTGAAGGCGATAAAACTTCTGCTGTAATTAGTGACGAATAAAAAGTGTTATGACTTCAGTCCGGTTATTTAATAGCCACACCTCGTAATTAATACTACAAATGTGTAGCCTACAAATAGAAAATACACCAATAAAATCACAATCGAGCCACATCCACTTTTTTTTTGTCTAATAAATTCTCTAGTTGAGCTCTCTTGATTTTCACATCTAGTTTGTGGATTTCAATCATGTGTGCTTCTCTGATTTTATACTCCCTTTTGAGAAGTTGCATCTGAAGGATGGCAAGATCCTTCTTGGCCTCAGCCATGCAAGCGAACTTATTACTGATCACTGAAGAAGCACCTTGTTGATATGTTGCTGATGGAGATTGCCTTCTACTCTCTGGTCTGCTACCTGCTGTAAACAAGAAGGCCATAGTTATTAGTATTTATTTACCCTGCGAATTCTGAAGCAAGTGTGGTGGCAGGTTTTCTATACATCCACCTAATCCTTCCCCTCCCATAATCCCTTCCTACAACCTTTCACTGATACACTGATAATTCCTTCCCCTATAAATCATTTCCTATTACTCCATTCCATTCTTGTTGTTTTCATAAAGGAGTGCTTACCTTAAATCTTTTCTTTCTCGAGTCACTACTTTAATAATTTTGAACCCTTTTCTTAAGCAACTAACTTTTTCAACTATAGTTGAGGAGATCAAAATATGAGCACAGGAATATAAAATGAGTAATGATTTTAAAATAATGTATTACCTTTCAATGAGGGATGCTTAGGAATTTTTAGCACTGCTGGCGTGTAGGTCTTCCAGCTTTGTGGTAGCATTAGACCTGTAAAAAAATATATTTTTTATCAGTAAACTGAGATATAATGTTAACAAACCAGAAAGATACTTAGGGCCGGTCATATGACTCCTGGATAAATATTTCTATCTGGTGGATAAGTTAAAAGTACGTCTTGTGACTGCAAGATAGCATTTATCTGCCGGATAAAATGTATTAATCCATCAATTTTTATTGGGAGGTTCAAGTACCTGATAACTTTTATCTGAAAGTTAAAATGGTTGTTGCCATAGTGACGCGTTGTTTTTAATGAGGTTTCGCCTATCAGAATCGGTTTTTAGGTTAAAATCTTGGTTCACGTGTTTAGTAAGCACAGGTGCAGGCTCTAACTATACAAAGTTAGAACATTTAATTCACACTTTTATATAAACTGACAAGCTATTTGTAGAGTTATATTTATAATAAGAACAAATTATCAAAATATAAGTACAATAAACGAAATTTGGTAAACTTTGTACCCAATATTGACCACATTTCGGCAGACATCGAAATTAGTACTTACACAACATCTTTTAGCTTCTGCGCCCACTTGACACCATCTGTTTACTCGCACTCGTTTAGCCGTCATTATTTAACAAATGTTGATCGTTGTAGAAAAAAATCTTGGTTCGTGTGTTAAGTAAGCACAGGCCCAGGTTCTAGCTATATATAAATTTAAAACATTTAATTCACACTTTTACAAAAAAATGACAAGCTATTTGTAGAGTTGTATAAGAACAAATTATTTAAATGTGAGTACAGTAAATGAAATTTTGTAAACATTGTACCAAATTACTACCCACATTTTGGCAGACACCAAAATTAGCACTTGTAAGACAACTTAGCTTCTGCGCCCATGTAACGCCATCTGTTTCCATGCACTCGTTTAGCCGCCATTATTAAACAAATATTGAATGTTCTTGCCATTAACTAGGTTGTAGCGGTTGCGTCAGGGCTTAGACGCATGCACACACCAGTAAAAAGATTACCAACATTGCATTTCCTACATATAACTATCCAGCAGATAAATTCAGTTCATTAAACATGTAAAATATTACAGTGGCTGATAACCTTTAACTGGTAGCTAACTTTAACCTCCCGATAGCAATATTTAGCCTGTAGCCATAAGACTGGCCCTAAACCCTCTCAATAATTTCAATATGATAGTAAGCTAGAAAAATATGTATGACCTACTGGTAAAACCTACATCATATACCGATTCAGGTTTATGATCATATAGACGACTGCGACACCTTTTCATGCATGAATGATTATAACTAGAAAGAGGCATATGCAAGCTCTTCTAATTTGTATATTATTGTGAAGTGTAGGTATTGAATGTTTCAAGTATATGGAAGGTATTATTGAAATACATATAGCCGTGCATTCCATAAATATAGAAATTGTGTGTCTGCTAATGTTTTGGCTCAAGCCCTAAGTGTTAAAAGAGATTTAAACAATTTGAAAGTGAAACAAGATACCCAACATTAGGCCTACTTTACACAAGTACTTTTCTTCTTACCAGTATTGTTGTCCAACTCAATAATGACAGGTAGATTGTGCTCGCCAATCAACGACTGTAGGCTCAACATGGGGAAAGAAAATAGCCAAGTATTAGAATCAGTCAAGAAGTAATATATTTTTTAGTGATGGTCGAATCCTATATTTCTCGAATCTGAATACAAAATTTTGTTTTGAATCTCGTATCCTTAAAAGTACAATATAATATTTAAAGATTTAAGTTTTAATTGACTTAAAAAAGGCATCATTAAAGTTAGTATTTCTTTCCTTCACATATATTGATTTTAATTATTTGCAAGGTTTTTTTTTTAAAAAAAAAGAAGCATTTTCACGTGATCAGGTTAAAGGTGAGTTTCTTTTATAATCAAAAATCAGTCCAGCTTTACTGGAAAGCTTCTCAAAGAATTTTTTTAGTGAATGAAATTGCTATTTCAAGTCTACCCCTTCATATTTCGATGAGAGATATTTTCATGCAATTATCTCAAATACCATAGGATTCGAGTGATTTGAGGATTCAAGAATTCGAGAGCCCCATCTATACTTTTTTTTTATCACCGCTTCTTGTTACCGGTTCAGGTTATACACGTATATAATTACTGTAAAGGGATAAGGATGAGGAAGGAAGCATTTTAGAGGTAGTTTACCCACATTTGCATGGAAGGAAAGTGGGAAACCATTGAGGAGAAACTACACCTAGGTGGACCCAGCCAGGATAAAAGCTAAAGTCTGTTCAGCTAGGAATTGTTTTCTGAAAGGCCTTTTTCCCTACCAGAAAGCTATTATATAGTAGGATATTGATAGGAAAAAAGACCTTTAAAAGAAGCATTTTCACGTGATCAGGTTAAAGGTGAGTTTCTTTTATAATCAAAAATCAGTCCAGCTTTACTGGAAAGCTTCTCAAAGAATTTTTTTAGTGAATGAAATTGCTATTTCAAGTCTACCCCTTCATATTTCGATGAGAGATATTTTCATGCAATTATCTCAAATACCATAGGATTCGAGTGATTTGAGGATTCAAGAATTCGAGAGCCCCATCTATACTTTTTTTTTATCACCGCTTCTTGTTACCGGTTCAGGTTATACACGTATATAATTACTGTAAAGGGATAAGGATGAGGAAGGAAGCATTTTAGAGGTAGTTTACCCACATTTGCATGGAAGGAAAGTGGGAAACCATTGAGGAGAAACTACACCTAGGTGGACCCAGCCAGGATAAAAGCTAAAGTCTGTTCAGCTAGGAATTGTTTTCTGAAAGGCCTTTTTCCCTACCAGAAAGCTATTATATAGTAGGATATTGATAGGAAAAAAGACCTTTCAGAGAGTAATTCCTACCGTGAATATATCGCCCAGTCCTCAGCAGTCAAGTCTACTGCGAGAATAGAGCCTTAGACCATGGCAGCCACCAAAGCAGGTAAACCCAAAAAGTTATAATAACAATACTTAGCACCACGTCTTAATACTCGTTCGGGTTATATGCTTAAGTACTAATTATACTATTGGATTAGAAATTGGGAACGTTGAATATAGAGGAAGTAAACCTGCATTTGCATGAAGGGAGAGTGAAAAACCATTTAGGTAATCCACCCGATCGAGATTCGAACCTTGATCTCCCCATCCTCAGCAGTCTAGCTCAACACAAAACTAGCACATTCGCCAACTACGCGACCGAGGCGGGTCACAACATGTATGATAGCAGAGGCTGTTCTTCAGTAGTCTAAAAGGTTTAATATATTAGATTGCATCAAATTTATTATATTTACTTTTGTTTGGATTCAAGAAAGTTTGCGTTTTCAAAACTTTGTTTGTAGAAAGTGTGCCAGCTCTTGATTGGCCAAGAAATAATAACTAGGGGCATGTACACATTTTGCAACCCGTATGTCTATTGTTTTATAAAATGAAAAGCTAAAATAGCTAAGCATGATGAGGTAATATAGAACAAGAGCAAACGGTTTGCAACATATTTTCTTAGCTAATTTTATTTTTTAGTTGCTTCTTAGTTTCATTGTAACTCTTGTCTTGGAATTCTATCAATTATAATGCAGTTTGCGTATAACCCGAGCGGGTAGTAAGACGCGGTGCTAATAATAATAATAATATAATGCAGTTGCCTACTTTAGCCTACTTTATCAACAAAACCGAGTATTAAAGAGGGCACACCAATTAGTTACGAAACATATATACTAACAGGTACAGACATACAAGTAAGTCAGGCAGTTTGGTACATTTTTGGTACTTGTCAAGATTTCAACTTGACCTCGGGGTGATATATTCAACCTTCTGTGTGTCTTGATTGATTCGACAATTTAAATAAATTAGTATATTTAATGCAACAGTTGATTAGTGTATATATACCTCGATTATTATCAAATCAACCAATTAAATGTGTTCTTTTTAGCACCCTTGGACTATTTCTGATTGAAATTGAAGTATTATATGTAACTATGCAAGCTAGCCCAGCCTACTTCCAGCTTCTAAATTTTTAAAAAAATTTCAGCTAACTGGAAACTTTACTAGGCTTACTAACCAAATTGAATCACCTTACAAGTTCCTAGGACACCAATCTTTGAACAAGATCCAGCAAAATATTCCAAAAACGAGTGACAAGTTACAGCATATTATTGCATTCAAGATAAATTTTACATCCTTACTTACATCCATTTCTGCCTCTTCATCCAAATCCAATAAACCTTCCCCTTCAGCATCGCTTGGTGGCGGTTGTAAGCTTGTTGGTGTAAGCTCGGGCGAATCGATACTAACATCCTCTACTTTGTAGGGATAGCTCCCACTGTTGGTATCTATGACAATTTAGATCATCAGGGCCTATTAAAAACATTTTCTATAAAAAAAATAGCAACCTTATCAATGTAGAATGAATCAAATTTCCAAATGTCATTCTAATTCCAAGTATGCCTACTTGTTTAGTTATAAACTACTGGCATTGATGTATAACCTACAACCTATGTAGGATAGGCCTACAATATATGACAAACCTAACCTTCCATGCATTAATAAATTTAAAATTTCCATTAATATTTACCAGATAAGCAATTAATTTCTATATAAAATGATGAATTCATCAACAAACACAATGAGTCAAGAAACTGACGCAAACTACTTGAGTCGAAACACAAAAGCTAGTTAATGTTTACGTTTCTCTTGAGATTTTGAATTAAATTAAATTTAGTAGCCTATTCTTTGATTTTCCGTCTACTTGAGTTTGTAATAATAGCAGTGAAATATATAAATTTAGTGATGAAACAAAGATAGTGAGTATTATATTAGCGATACTGTCTGTCCTCTCACCAAAGCATACCTTCATATAATGTGTCACTGTCGCTCCTGGTAGACAGCCCACCATTGGCATCTTGCAATAGCATCTCGATAGCATCAAGTACAGCCCTGTCCTCAAACTTCGGAGAATTGTACGGTCCTCCACTGGTAACATATTCTTCTTGTTTAAGTGTGGATTTTCTTTTTTTTACTGACTTTTTTAGAGTTGTGTATTTTGCGTTGAGCTGTTGCACGGTACGATGCAAACCAGCAGACGATGTTGCATTAAATAACTCAGCAATTTGGATCCAGGCCTTTTGCTAATAATAAAAACAAAAGGAATGATTACATTTGTGAATGCATAGACTAGGCCTAGTTATTTTCTACATTCTAAGCTTTCAGATGGATCGAACCTACTGTAATAGAATCTAGGAGAAGCATTGACCTACATATGATAACAACCATTACACCCTTAAAAAAAGGTCTGGCAACATTTATAAACCATTTTCAGTTTAGACTCGATAAGATGAGAACTTTATTAAACTTTGTTCTATCACAATCTGTTTTTAGGTTAAAATCTTGGTTTACATGTTTGGTAGGCACAAGCTCAGGCTTTAAGTATATATAAAGTTAAAAAAATGTATTCACTATAAAAATTGACAAGCTATTTGTAGAGTTATATTTGTATAAAACAAATTATTTAAATGTGAGTCCAATAAATTAAATTTTGTAAACGTTGTACCCAACTATTGACATTTTGGCAGACACCAAAATTAGTACTTGCAAGACAACCTACCTTCTGAGTCCAGGTGGCACCATCTGTTTTCTTATTTTCAATTATACTAAAAAATTGTTTAATAATAGTTAACAAGGTAAGACATTCTTCATTGGAAAAATTTGTACCTCGCACTCGTTTGGCCGCCATTATTAAACGAGTGTTTAGTGTCATAAACACTTACCAGGTTGTAGCGGTGCGCATACCAGTAAAAACAGTAGGCCTACCAGCCTTGCGTTTTCTGCATAATAAAATATTTATCCTACAGATAGCTATCCGGGAGATAAACTCAGTTCATAATACGCGTAAAATATTAAAGTTGCTGATAACCTTTAACTGGTAGCTAACTTTAACCTCCCGATAGCAATATTAATGCGGTAGTCATAAGACCGGCCCTAAATCTGGTAAAGAAAATTGTCCCCTCTCCTAA
>CABFWB010001535.1:0-13983 GCA_902151455.1 Timema bartmani
ATCCCACACTGTCTTCATCCCGAACTGTTTCTGTCCCGTCTCCATCCCACACTGTCTTCATCCCGAACTGTTTCTGTCCCATCTCCGTCCCAACTCCATCTCAAGCAGTCCCGGTCCAGTCCCAACTCCATCTCAAGCAGTCCCGGTCCAGTCCCACTCCATCCCAAGCGGTTTCCCTCCCATCCCATCCCCTTTGTCCCCGCCGTAGTACCTCCCCACCACCTTGAGAGTGACTTCCTTCATTATAGTTGCTGGTCGCGGGCAGGTGACGACATAACATCCTCTATTACTGACGCGCGCGAGCATGTGTGTACCTTGGGTACACTCGGAGACAGCAACCAGTCACTCTTCAAGATACTGGACTATGAACACACAAGAATGGCTCACAAATACCGGCCGATTGAAGGATGCTGGATAGTGTTTATAATGCTACTTCCTAGCCCAAAGGCCCACTTTGTCCCCTCCATATCTAACTACAGTATGTGCTATTTAGTTGGATCAACTCAGGAGGAATGAAGAACGTGGAGCTTTAGAGAAAATGTAACCATGTTTGAGCGAAGGTAGAATGGACATTTAATGTATTTATGAAAAAATATTCTTAGTACACCCAGCTGGTTTTAAAGTCCTGACTTCTCTGCAGCGGCAACTTTGTTCATTGTGAGTCTAACGTCTTCAAACCACGTAGCCTATTATTTGGTTAAACATTTATTCTTACTACCCTCATCGTGCTACCGTTCTATAATAGCCCTTAATCTGTTGTTGAATGTATCAATAATAATGTTAGTACCCGCTTCGGTGGCCGCATGGTATAAGTCATCACTTTCGCAACGTACTAGACTGATCATGATAGGAAGATAGGGGTTCGAATCTCGGTTGGGTGTACTTAGGGTGGTTTTTTCTGAGTGGTTCTCTACTTTACCTCCACGTAAATGCGGGTACACTTCCTCTAAATTCAACCTTATTTATCTCTAACACACTATATAGAATTAGTATATAGGTGTGTATACCGAACGGGTAGTAAGACGTGATGCTAAAAAAACAAATTAGTAACAATGAAAATATGCACCTAATCCACTCTGAAATGGTTAGGAAACTTACTTAATACAATTAGAATGGGTATAGAAATAGTTTCATTTCACAATTGTTTTACAAAAGTATAAAATACAATACAATACAATAAATACAATCGGCGTATTCAATAGTACCTGCAAGCTTGTTTTGTCTTTCCTTGAATTGGTAGCAACCCATTTAACTGTGTTTGTATTTATAAGCGCTTCAAACTTTGTTTGCCCTTTAAAGATTTAGCAAAAATATCCAATCTTTTAAAACTATTAGATTATTTTTAGGTTATTTAATTCCCAATAATAATGTTTAAACACAAAAATTCCCTCTCCTTCCCAAACTAAATTCTTCAAGGATATTCAAATTTGTCTTTCAAATGTCTGAGATATTTCATGTTGAAAATAATACATTTTCATTTCTTTCTATATATTTTTATTCTTCCTTTTAAAGATCTGTTCATGCAAGATAAGTATTTTTTAATTTTAGGACAACTAGCCCCGGAATTGTGTAAGAAATTTGGGATTCTAGATCAAATCCCAATTTGAGGGCCCTATAGAAAAGGAAAGAGGGAGGGAGCTAAAGAGGGGTCAAAAAATCGTTTCCCACCCCTCTCAAGAAAATAGCACTTGTTTTAAACACATTATTAAAATTGAATATCAACCTCCTCTAACCTGGTTTGATGCGCAGACGTTCAACTCAAAGGCAATAATTTATTCTACGATGCGTTATTTCAAAATATGATTTACATCAAAATAAAGTAAAAATATTTCCTCAACAACCCTATACTTTGAGTTTTATTAAAAGAAAAAGTGTGTAAAAATGTGACAGCTCATTTTCAACTATTTTTTAAGCATATTTACGGAGCTATAAGACTACAAACTTCATCGTCGACAGAACTTAGCAGCCAATTTTAATCTACTTACAAAACAATATAAGCTTGATATACTTGCTACAAACTCCATCCTTTTAAGCATCCTAATTCACAAATTCTAATCTTCTCCCCGTTAATTTTCAGTTGCGGGCGTAGAATACACTACCCCCCCCCTCCCCACAATTAGGTATCTGGCCGGGTGTCGGCTGCTTTAAAAACTTCGCTGGAACGAAATATTACTTCGAGGCAAATCTAGTGATTCATGATTTTATAAACATATACAAATGAAGCTGTTTACATTATACTACTATAAAGCCACATGGCTGACTCACTCACTCACTGAAATTAATGTTTACCCACTTCCAGATGAGCTAGAAACTTGAAATTTGGCAAATTTCTAGCTTCTAGCTTGTAACCGACGGGAAAAATCCAAAAAGTTCAAAATTTTAATTTCTAACCCCCCAAAAATTCAAAATGGTGGAGAAACTTTAAAGTCGGTGCGGTATATACAAATCAATACCGGTAACTTTAAGTTGTTACGTTAAAAACAACGCTGGAATTACATTTGTTTACATCCACTTGCAAAGAAAACTTACCGGGGGTTTGGGGGTGGAGCTCCCAACGAGCAAAGCGAGTAGTTAATATATAGCTATGGATGTATATGTTAAGCCCCAAAAGTGAATTTGTCCATTTCATGGTTTGGGTAAATTTCTGCTAGTTCCATAAACTAGCTTATTTGCTATTCCATTTCACGAGCTGACCATTTCATGAACTGGACAGCTCCAATATTTACACAGTTCATGAACCGAACAATTCTTTGCCCAGTTTGTGAAATGGACAAGCGAAGAGCTGGTTTAATATTTAAGTTAATTTAACTTTTAGTAGTTTTGAATAGAAGGTCAGGTTAAGTTATGTTGGGTTAGTTTATTATAATATCTCAATACAAATTTCAGTTAAGCTTTAAGTAAGTAAATCAGTTCCAGTTCATGAAATGGTCAATAAAAGAGTCTAGTTCACGAAAATGGACAGAAATTTGCCCAATTCGTGAAATGTTTAGTTTCAGTATTGGGGTGATTTTATATATATATAAGTTTGAAATAACTATTAAATTCAAAATAATTTATTTGAATTCATTATAATTACTATGATTGTTATTATAAGTTGATTGTCTAGTTGACAGCTTAGATTGTTTTGATTAAGTGTTAGACAAGGAAAACTAGCCTTAACTCAACCAAATCTCAAAAATAAAGACAATAAATTAAACAAATAACTCATTAGTGTAGTTAAACACGAATAAACTGGATGGCTAGTAAGACATAGCTCCATAAAACCAAACAAAAGGAAAAACTTTCATAAATAACCTTTAATTTTAAATTTCAAATAGCTTTTATTTAAAACTCTAATCTTATTTGGGGGATTTTACTTTAAGCTTTTAGAACCAATCGTTTGTATTGACACACAAACAGCAAACTAATTTAACTCTATAAATGACACAACACCCAGTCCCCAGCCAGTCAATTTATCACTGTGTAAGGTGAAGATCTAATTTTAACAATGACGTTTAAAAAAAGTTATGAATATAAACTGGAATCCTTAGACTAGAAGTTAAGAGTCGCTACCATCTGAGATCAGACATAAGTTATTTTTATAGTGCCTGAAAGACAGTTCTTCAAAAACTGTCCCATTGAACACATAAAAAATAACGATATCATATTTGTCTAGCTGCGACATTGGTCTGTTATAGTCATTACAAATAGAATAGGCGACACATGGGAGAACATCAAAAGTGAACCTAGACCTCGTATCAAAAGCGCACCTAAACCTTGTATCAAAATCGCACCTATACCTTGTATCAAAAGCCCACCTAATCGTTGTATCAAAAGAGTACCTAAAACTTGTATCAAAATCACACCTAGACCTTGTATCAGAAACGCACCTAGACCTTGTATTAAAATCACACATAAACCTTGTATCAGAAACGCACCTAGACCTTGTATTAAAATCACACATAGACCTTGTATCAGAAACGCACCTAAACATTGTATTAAAATCACACCTAGACCTTGTATCAGAAACGCACCTAGACCTTGTATTAAAATCACACATAGACCTTGTATCAGAAATGCACCCAGCGCTAGTATTAGAAATGCAAAGGTAAGAACAAATGCATAACGTGACAACATGGCAAACATCTTGTGATGGCGGTTTGAGCTATCATGTTGAATGTCACTCTCCATTATATAATCTGCAAGCGGTAATAACTTGTCATTATTTGGTGCTAGGTTAGGTGTTGCCAAAGGGGGCTCAGGGACTACAAACAATGGTGCTATTTTGATTCGCCTACCTTGTGCGCTTCTGATACACTCCAAATTAGTTACACAAATTGGAACTCCGCGCTTCCAGTACGTGGCCGTCACATAGACATGTTTATTATAGGAATATTTTTTTTTGGAAAATACAAATTTCTTTGCTGTCAACGTTGATCAAATATTTATATATCATTAGTATTATTTTAAATATTTTTATAAAGAATTGCAAATTACATGATTTGAAGTATGACTATATGAAAATTGTTCTAGTAACTTTTGTAACTGTCAAAAAGTGTCTTCTTCTCTGTATCGGACTGTACTCGTATATGCAATAACTACATATTTTACTATTTATTAACTACTATAGTGAAGATTACAATCGTTTAGAATTCAGAATAAAGGACAAATTCACAAAGAAAATTTAAGCCCCTCGTTAAATGGAACCAATTTATAATCACATTTGTTTTAAAATATCTCAAACTTTAACAAGTCTAGCACATGGGCTATTGACAGACACGTTTGAGTGTTAGGGATGAAGAAGGTAGTTTTGTGGAAGTACACCCACATTAGTATAGAAAGAGGGTCTGAAAATCATCCCCTAGTGCAATGGTTCTCAAACTATTTATCACATGGAGCCCTATAAAAGCTACTAAACCTACTGAGGAACCTCTATGTCTTTCTGTCTTATCCTATTTCCCTCTGTGACAATATTACAAGCTTTTTAACTTTGAGTAAAAAGTATATATTTGAGTAGTAATATCAAGTTATAAATTTAGTCTAAACAAAATGAATTTATTTCTTACCATTTATGCTACATATTTTGCATGGGAAAATAAAATAATATAACTTCAAGATGTACGGTTCTTTATCCACTTTTTAATGTGTTTTTTAAGAATATAATAATGTTAGGGTTAAAATATTATTTCATTTTATTTTCATAGTTAAACTAGAAATGCTGCTAATGAGATGGATGTTTATGAACGTTTAGCATAAAAATTTAAAAGCGTTAATAATGTTTTTTATCGCCATTACGCATGATTGTCTCAAGGAACCCTGGCACCCCTTCATGGAACCCGGTTTGAGAACCCCTGCCCTAGTGTACTCGGCACCGATACGAACCCTAACCTCTCCATGACGGTGGCTAAGTCCAATGTGGGTGGTCCCGACACCTTTAGACAGCTCGACTTCCGGTGCGGGTTAACTCTTATAACGTGCATGAACGCAAGGATAGAACACCACACGTCTTACAAATTAATTTAATATATCCGCATTGGGGGTGACGTGGGCTAAGGCGTCTGAGCAGTACTAGTAAATTTGTATCTTTAAGAAAAATTACCCTACTCCGGTGGTTATATGTTCTAAGGCGTCACCCCTGCAATAGACTAGACTGTTAATGGCAGGAAGATCGAGGTTTCGAATCCCAGTCAGGTGTAATGAGGATGGTTTTTATACTAAATTGCTTTCCACTCTTCCTCCACGCAAATGTGGATACACTTCATCTAAACTCAATCTTTCTCACCTCTAACTCATTAGCATAATTTGTAAATGTGTGTATAATCTGAACAGGAAGTAAGATGCAGTGATAAAAATAAAAATATATTAAACCCGAACCTGTGGTCACATGGTCTAACGTGTCATTCTCATGTTAGACTGATTTTTCAGGGACAAGGAGCTCGGGTTTCGAATTCCGGCCAGATGTATTGAGGTTAATTTTTTTCTTAAATAGTTCCCTCCTATTTATCTCATTAAAATTTGGGTACAATTTCTCTAAATTCTACCCTCCTCATCCTTACCCCGTTAGTATGAATAGACCGGCGTTAAGCAGAACAAGAACTTTTGTTTTATGTAAAAATTATAAAATGAACTGTTTAGTTTTTGTATCCGCCTGTACCTGACGTGTCGTTATCTACCTGAGCCTCTCAGTTGTTTGTTATTTGTTGGAACAGTTGAATGTGTGGCGAGGACTACCGCGAAAGTGTTCGCCGATCATGCGTTTAGAATAGAAGCGTGTGTTTTCGTGTGGACGAGATAAAAGACCGATAAAAATTATCAGCTTGTTGTTGTTGTTATTGATATACAATAATATTAGTCGCAGACCCTGTTGTACCACTTCTGGCCGCAGGTGAAATATTGACTTTACCGTGTTTATTAGTTTGTTACGGGATGGGGAAGGGTGGGGTCGACTCTTTAGATATTTATACTGTCTTCGACACTAAAATTCACTATCGCAAAGTAAACCAAACATTTATTCTAGACATGAATTATTTTACAAAGAAGTATTTATCAACATATTCTTAATTTTGTTTTTTTATCTTATTATATATAATGCATGAAGTGAGAAATCAATAGGTTATTAATTTTTACCTGTACGTGAATTCTCGGGTAAAATAATCGGCAGTTTTTGTTTGCTTGTTTTTTCCTCCAAATATGAACTTTATTTTTTTCATGCTATAATTTTGAAAATTTGTGGCGCGTTGTGTTTATTATTTTACTCTCTGCTATACTTAATATAGTTACTCTAATGGCGTGATGTTTCAAAGAATAGTACTTAGTATTTTAAATATACATCTTAGAGCATTAGTGAGAAGTAAAAAGTGCTTAAGTATTTATTTTGAAATCTAGATTTGTAATTTAAAGTTCAATAATAGTGTTCCAAAACGTTGAAATTGTGAGAGCCATAAAATAATATTAAATAATTACAGAATAAACAATCTTTCACGAAATAGGTTCACATTATCGATTTGTAAAAAATAGATTTATTTAAAAACCTAAGTCATAATGATGTATATTCGATATTCTGGTTAAATAAGTTTTTTTAGGTTTAAAAAGTTTCAAATAACTAATATAATCCTGTGCATTTACACGCCAGAGGTCAATTTTGACCGCTAGTGTCAATTTAGACAGCTGAAAGCTAAATATAATGAGCCTTTGTCAATTGCGGCTACGCCACAATAATTGTTTAACTTCTTTAAAACGTTCTTAAAGAAACGAATATGGTATACTATATTCATTTCATGTTAGTATGTTTATACGTGAAGTCATATGATCTGCAACAGCGACTTTTCATAGATAATAACAATAACTATTAAGTAATACTATAATTAAAATAAAATGTTATTAATGTTACCACAAACACATATGTTTGCATTTTCTAAAAGTTCCTTCTTACCAAACCAAAACTGTAGCTTCAAAGACGTGTAGCAAGCGCCTGAGACCTATGCAACTCCTCCCACGTTAGTGTCTTACAAGAAGCGTAGCCATGCGTACCACGGGGGTGATCTCGGGCGGGGAGGGATGAATGATGTCACAGGAAATAAAGGACTTACTGGAAAGGATGGAAGGCGGTGGGGGGAGGGGAGGATAAAAACAGCTGACAGAGATCAATGTCCCGAAATAAATCAAACCATATCCATTCCCGTGGCTTAACGTTCAGTAAGGTCTGTAACAAATCTAGAAGGCTAGACTTTGAGATTAAGCGTTTTAAGAACTAATTGATTATATCAGCCCATGTCTCACAGACTAGCTTAATTTAAACCCAAATGTCAGTAACCGTTTTGAAAGGGGAACAGGAACTGGTGGATGCGTGAATAAAGGCGTCGGCTTCTCTTGGTTTGGTTTGGCGATGGTAGAGAAGTTCAGGTTCGAATATCGAACTAGTGTATAGATATATTTTTTCCTAAATAGTTTTCCACTCTAACTCCGCGTAAATTTGGGTACACTTCTTCTAAACTTTACCTTCCTTATTGCAGATATACTTAGTATGGCATAGTACCGTGCGTATAGGTTATTAGTTATTGTTTTCCTAGGTTAAGTTATTCTACAAACGACGTGATAATATGACCATGTATATAAAAAGTGAACGCTAAATATCCAAACAAAAGAGAAAATTATACACCTCCTAGCTTCCTGTGTATATGACGGGGATTCAAACCTAAGCCTCCATGTTACCGGGAATCAGGTTGATTGGGAATTTTACATATTTGACCACGTGATAATCAAAGTACGATAAAACATAGTTTAAAAAAATGTATGCTAAATGCCTCTAATATTGGATAGTATTTTCAAATGATTGCTAGCGAACAGGTCCAAAAAGTATCGTTCTGACACTGTGAAGAAAAAAGATAGGCTTTATCAATACCTATAAAACCCGTATCAATGGCCGCGTGGTCTAGCGCGCTACTCTAGTGCTGGACTAGACTGCCAAAGATGGAAAGATCAGGGTTCGATCCCTGTTGGGTGCACTGAGGGTAGTTTTCCTAAATGGTTTTCCACTCTCCCTCCACGTAAATGCGGGTGCATTTCCTTTAAGTTAAACCTTCATAATCCCTAAAAATCATTAGCGTAATTATTAGGTAAGCGTATAACCCTAACGGATAGTAAAACGTGGTGTAATAAACCTATAAAAATAACGCAGCTAATATAATAAAATATTATAAATGTTGGCCAAAAAATATATGTGTATTTTCTAAAAAGTTCCTTCACATGAAAATTCGACTCTAGTAACCCTTCTCTTGTGTTAAATGTACACATAATTAAAAAAAACTTCAATATGTGTTGAGTTTAAAAGGTTGGCCTTGAAATTANCTTTTTATTTTATTTTCCGTCGCGCAAAACAAACCAGCTCTCGTGTAGGGGGATATTTGTTTAGGTTTCATGTTTGCTGATTCTGTCGGATCGCGGTTTGTATTAGTGATGTAGACACACTTATAAAACTATCGTGTGATGAACGTTTCTTGACAGTTGAGGATGAAAATAGATCAGGGCCGTGTTTACATTCACGGGAGGAACAGAGCACCTCGGTGGCTTGGGGTTTAAAGTGCTCGCTCAAGACCTGATGTCCGTCGGTTCGAATCAAACCGGGGGTCAACGAATGTTTTTTTTAGTGATAAAAATCCGTAGCACAACTTCCTTCCAACTGGAAGTAAAGCCGTCGGTCCCGTGTAGATTGTGGCATGTAAAAGAACCCTGGAAAGTATGTGAGAATACCTTTCCCGGACCCACCTCGGTGGCGTAGTTAGCTAACGCGCTAGTTTCATGTTGAGCTAAACTACCGAGGAAGGTGAGATCGAGGTTCGAATCTCACTAGGGTGAGCTGGGGAGGGTTTTTCCTAAACGGTTTTCCACTCTCCCTCCACGCAAATGTAGGCTCACTTCCTCTATAATCAACCTTTCCAATTTCTAGCTCATTAGCGTAATTTGTACTTAAGCGATAACACAAACGGGTAGTAAGACGCGTTGCTAAATAAATAAACCTTTCCCTGAATAATTGGTAGACCTTTTTGCTGTCACACATAAAAATTCTCGTGTGCTAATATAATCAGTCGGTTCAGAAAGTGCACGTTAAATACCTCAAATAAATAAAAGTAATAAGAGATCAACTAATTAAATGGTACAAGACTTATCACACAAACTTTCTCATATAGTGTATTTTAGCTTCAAAGATAGTTTTAAAACATAGGTATTAAGTAAACTACCCTTAGTTGTGTTTCACTCATTAAAACAAACATCATCTTGTTGGTTCATTTTCCCAATAAAAAAAGCTAATAGACTTGTGAATAAAACTTACCAAACTATTTAAACTGCAACGCTATACAAAACAACACTTGGTGAGCGCTCACGAACATCTTTGAATGATTACTGTATTAAATACGTTATTGTACCTAAGCTAAACTTATAACTCAGTAAATTTGCAGTTAAATGTCTGAAGTGGCCTGTGGCCCAATTAAGGGGACTAATATTTAATTGATATAACGATTTTCTGCTGTTAAATGGTATAATTACTGAGCCTACTTAGGTACCTTCAAGCAGGTATACTATATTCTGAAATTCGAATCCACCCATGAAGGTAGGGATGAGGAAGTTAAAGTTTTATATGAAATGTATCAACATTAAAAAAATCATCATTACACCCGGCAGGGAATCGAACTTTGGCCTTGTGACAAGCAAACCAGTCTAGTCCACGTTCTCACCGATGCAAGTTGCGCCATATAAATAAAGTGTGGTGGAAGCTATATAACCCACAAATTGATTGTATTGATACATTCTAATCCCTCTTAAGGTTGTAATTAGACTATTTAAAGGTAAATTATCACACTGCATTATTTATTATGAGGATGGCAGTTTGGAATGTTCAGATGTTATAACCACTAAAATAATCCTTAATTATCTTAAAATGTTCCCTTTAATGAGCCCGTTAAATATGATTTTATAAATTTAAGGAAGGATAAATCAGGTTTCTTCCCATTTAACTTAATCTCGGAAATTAAACATTTCACGTAAAACGTCGTTTAAAATGAACTAATTTTACCTTACCATAATTTTTAAATTATAAAACCTCGTGGTGATTCGAACTCCGACTATTTCATCGCCAGAGCACATATGAGACAAGTCTTAGTTCCGTATGCCCCCTGGTGAAGATGGTTATTGTTATGGTTATTAAACGTGCACTTTCTAAATAAAGAGCTCTATAAATACAACTCGCATCGGTGGTCGCACCATTCTCATGTTGGACTGGATTGCCAATGACGGGCAGATCGGGGTTCAAATCTAGGTTGAGTGTACTGAGGGTGATTTTTCCTGAGTGGTTTTCCTCCTCGTAAATGTGGATACATTACCTCTAAAGCTCTACCTTTCTCATCCCTATCCCAATATCATAATTAATGTATACGTATTTATAGCCCGAACAGGTAATAAGACACGGTGGAGCTTTTTTTTAAATCAAATAAGAGCTTCCATAATAAATCAAGCCTGGGCAAACATTTTATCTTACTTAGTTCTGATAAATTTTATTTTATAAATCACAATTTATATTCAAAAATATAAATTGAATCAACGCAAAAACAAAAATCCAAATTTAAACAAAAATTATATAATTCTATTAAAATAAAAATATGAGTACAACTGTTTTAAGTATTTTATCACTTTGTCTCTCTTTTGAATGTTTAACTAATTATTTTAATCATCCCTAGTTCGCAGACCACGTACAAAGAGGAACTAGGATTTAATAAAGCTCAGAATCTGAAGCTATATATAAATATGTTTAACAACGGTAAAAACACGAACAATAATAATATTTTTTGAACATTAGAATTTAAGAATAAGATCTGTGTTACGTAGTACTGTGATGCACCCACCCTACCTCCATGTAACACCATGTAGATATTAGAGCTACAACCTTCCCCCAACAACAACCCCTTCCCGGACAAATTACCTGCCCCCAACAGCATTACGTAGTTTATGGATGACTCCAAAGCTCAAATAATGTGCTCAGCTCAGAGCCATTAGGTCGGTTTGAATCCCTAATTTGTGCTCTAAAGGTGGTTTTACAAATACAGTACAATTTTCAAAGGAAAGGCCTTATCTAACTGCTAGAAAAGTTATCAAATCTACTTTTATATATTAATACATCACGTCATGTGCCATACAGTTATTAATTTGGATAAATACTATAAATACAGCAAAGATCCGATTATTTGAGACAGGATCAACGGGGGTTCCGTATTATCCGAGGCAGGGTCAACGAAGGTTCCGTATTATCTGAGGTAGGGTCAGCGCTAGGGTTGCATGTGCCTTGGACAAGACTTAAAATTTGTGCCCCAGTTGTAATCCTTATAAAATAAATAAACCTCCCCCTGTGGGACGCATAATAATAATAATAATAATAATAATAACAACAACAATAAGAATAGGGCGTCAAACTACTGGAAAATAAACGGTTCGGTGCACCGCACCAACTTAATTTTCCCACCTTTGCCTAAAAATTGGGGTAGTTACTCAAAACTCATAGGATATGTGAAACTAAATAATATATATTGTTGCAGAAACATATTAAGAGAAAAATAGCATCTTTGTTCACCAAAGAAAATAACCTTAAATTTCTCAAACCTCAATTAAAAATTGTATTTACCAAGATCTCAGAAACTATGGTATTGGTTTTATAAACATTTTTTCACACAAAAAATTTTTAATCTAAAATTGTAACTTTGCAATGATAAGCTATTACGTATCTCAAAGAGTTGCTGTGATATGATCAAAATTAGAAATGTTGACTCTAGTTCCGCTAACAGACAGACAGACATACAGACAGAGAGACGGCATTGCGAAAAATACTTTTTTGGGTTCAAGTGGGAATGAAACGTCAACATCCATCAAAATCTCAAGTTTTTTTGACAATACTTCAGATGACAGGGAGATTGAGGGGTCAAATCTTGGTCAGGTGTACTGAGGGTGTTTAAAAAAAAATTGTTTTCCTCTTTCACTCCACGTAAATGTGGGTACATTTTCTCTCAATATAACTTTCCCAATTCCTATAACCTTTAGCGTAATTAGTGCATAAGCGTAAAACCCGGAAGGTTAGTAAGACGCTGTGCTAAAAAAAATACTTTATCACTTTACCCGAGGGCTGCAAGAAAATAAAAAGCTGGAAGATAAGTAAAGAGATAAATAAAAATATAAGTGGCGAACTACCCCCTCCCTTACTCCCTAATCAATGTGTAAAAATATCATCCCTGCTTCCCTTGTTTTTCTCCTTATATTTTCCGAAGTGTTTGATTAAATATCACCCACTTCGTTGGTTGAATTGTCTAAGGCGTCACCCTCGTGTTAGACTGGCCTGATGGTGACGTAAAGATCAGGGGTCCGAATCCCGGCCGGGTCTACTGAGGGCGGCTTTCCCTAAATAGCTTCCCACTCTCCTTTCACGCAAATGTGGATATATTACCTTTATGATATGCTTCCTTCCTTATCCCAATTTTATTAGAGTAATTATCATATATGCGCATAACCTGAACAGGTATTAAGACGTGGTGATAATAAATATATATCAAAGTTATTCGCTGACTAATTGACCCCCGAGACACATAATAAAACCATAAAAGAGATTTTTCTAATAATCAATTCTTTTTTTAATATAAAATATAAATTTAAATATAAAAACATTTTGATGTTATTTGTTATCTAAAAATAACTAATAGCTTAATTAATTTAAATATTTTTCAAACACTAAAATAAGTAAATTTTTTTGGACTGTGCCCCTAGAGCCTTAGCGCCTTGGTCCGAAGTGATAACACAATATTTATACTTGGTGAAAATTGTCTCTAAGAAATGCTTTATTTACAGAATCTGTTCATATTGTAGTGTACACTCATCGTATCGGGCATAGTCGCTAGTTTTTCCCCAAAAAATGTTAGTCTCTTTTGTTAATTGTGTATTAACTTTTTCTGAGTGTTCTTTAACTCACAACTATCCTTTTTTTTTACAATTTCCCTAATTTTACTCTGTATAATTCAAGTTTTCGGTAATCTTAGCTTGTCTCGGTCTCATTTACCTCGAACTATCGAGACTCTATTGTACCTATAAAACTAGAATAGTAAAATAGTAAAAAGTTAACAATTCTGGCTGAAAAAAACCCAAAAAAGGTATTTTCTAAAAGGTTTTTCCTAGTAAAATATGACTGTAGCTATCTTCATTTTAGTTTTCGTTTACCCTCACCTTGCAAATACTGGCGGTTTAACTCATAATTACCTAACCTTCTTCACAAGTAGTCCTTAGATTAATGTTAGTTAGGGTATTAATCACAACTTGTGAATGTGTGGAATGCCGTTACACATTAGCGTAAGTGCGTATAGCCCGAACGGGCAGTAAGACGAGGTGCTAATAATAATAATAATAATAATAATAATAATAATAATAATAATAATAATAATAATAATAAAAAAAAATTAATAATGATAATAATAATAA
>CABFWB010001535.1:14019-40530 GCA_902151455.1 Timema bartmani
AATAATAATAATAATAATAATAATAATAACAACAACAACAACAACGTTAGTTACGGATAGCCTGAAAACCAGCAAGACGCGAAACACTAAAAAAAACAAAACAAAAAAAAAACACACACACACACAAAATGGTTGGCGACATTCCACATAGTTTGCTTGTTATTTAGACAGTTATGATATTGCTACTTAAGTTTTAATACAGTTCTTGAATATCTGTGTAGGATGTCCTGGGATTTAATGACAACTTTTTCTCATTTAAAAAAATTTCTCGTCTCATGACCGATATTTAAGAACTGTTGATATCAACATGTGAAGATAATTAAATTATAATATTGTGCTATAAAAAACTGCAAACATACAGACCTTGTCTCGCGTCCCCTTCCATCCCACTTTCAGAGATGCGCTTCCTTTTTACATTTAATACAAATATAAAGATAATTTAAAGAGGATTTTAAAAAGTGACAGAGCACGTCAGTACAATATGATTCACTTTATAAAGAAACGTTGACATAAATGATCACAGTTTTGTAAATGATATTTTATAATGAAACGCTATTTTCAATGTTATCTTTAAATTGAACTCTTTTGTTCCATAGGGTTTAATTTATAGCTAAGCGTTTTTTATCGTGACAGTTTTTACATTATTTGATTGCAAACCACAACCTTTACCCGTAATTTGGTCGCAAAGGCTAAGGCGTCAGTCTATTCTAATCTGATTTGCCAGTCATGTTTCGAATCCTGCCTTGGGGTGGTATTTTTTCTAAATGAATTTACAATCTACCTTTTTTTTTCAAATGCGACTACATTTCTTCTGAATTCTACATTCTTCACCTTTACCTTATTAGTGTAAATGTGTAGAAGATATGCAGGATCTAATTAATACGTGGTGCACCAGAAAAGAAAACCCCGCCAATAAAATAAATTGAAACTGGCCCGCTGGCGCTGACGTGGCCCGCTAGAAAGTCTCTCTTTGCTATAGACAGTCGGGAGGTGCTCTTGGCGCCACCCAAGTCTATGGGCCCCTGGGGGTGACTTAAGACTCACCTGCTGGAGCAATTAGTGCTGGAGCGTCGTTCCAATTAACGGTCGCCAAAGTGCCATCAAATTATTTGGAACCTTCTCCGCCCCGCCCCAACCTTTCCACTTGGCCCTTCGACCCTTCCTTGGGAGTTTTGCGTGAAGAAGGCAAAGTTACACTTGGTTTGTGTCCTGGTACACTGTTTTAACCGATAGCGAATAATTCACCAGGGAAATTGTAAAACGTTCTCTATAAGTATCAGAGAGAAAGAGAGAGGGAAAATACGTTTGTCATTTAGTATCGAGAAACACGACCGCACAGCCCAAGGCGTCGTTCTTGCAATAGTATGGATTGCCGGTTATAGGAGTTCCAAGTTCGAATTTCTTATAGAGGTGATTATTTCTAAATTGTTTCTCACTATCTTTATATCTCTCGCTGAGAATGTGGGTGCATTTGCTTTAAATTCTATCTTCATCAACCCTACCATGGTAGCGTAGTTAAACTCTGTTAGCTTGGATGGGTATTAAGACACCATAAAAAAACAAAACAAGAAATATCGAGACGTGATCACATACTTGTAATTGAGCCTTAAATATTAAATTTTTCCTCGTTTATCTATTAGATCACGACTTACATACTTAATTAACTCTATAACAGAAACCACACCTGGTTCCTTTATATCATCACTGTGAAACGGATGGCCCTGATGTCATTAATACATATTTTGGCTTTGCTGGAAACAGAAAGTGGGACCTTTAGCAAAATAGAAAGAATGATGTTTTGTCTAAAATAAGTGTTTAACGTTCAGATGTTCGCTCAGATTAAATAAATAAAGTGCGATCGGTTTTACCATTTGAAAATCCCTCTAATTATATTCATGTTCAACTAATTCATCCAAACAAACATGAAATTATTCTATTATCACTTCCATTTTCCTTCACGTTCATAATCGTAAATAATAATTGAAGCCTTAATAAAAATAAATGGTAAGCCACAATCGTTAATACTTTCTCATAGTGTTTAAAATAAAAAATTCTAGACACTGTTGTCAGTGAGTTATCATTGAATGGATTTTTATTTGAAAAACACATATACAGTGTAATTTAAAATGTAAAACACTTCTCAGATGCCCGTTTTGAACAAAATCGTTAGAGCCATTTTCGATGAATAATATGCTATCCAATTCGGTGGCCGAATGGTCTAGGCAGGCATGTCAAACTCGTTTAACCAAAAGGGCCATCTTTAAAACTGAAGATACTGAGGGGACTGCCTTTTAAAAAATGTAATATTGTCACCAAATTTAAGTAAAAATATAAAAATAGAATCGTTCTTATTACAAAAAGAAACTTAATATTAGATTTGTAAGACCTCAGCCTAATGTGGCATTTCATCAGTTTCTTCCTAAGTTCCAAACTCAACTTGCTGGTCAGCAGTAATTTCTTCTTGTTGAAATCTTCCTTGGTCATGGCGATCCTCAACTTAATTTCCTTGGTGCATTGGGCATCCTTTTTCAGCAGACCTCCCAGGTACTTGAACTGCTCTATGTTTTCCAACTTCTGGTTCCCTATTTTGATTTTCAGCAGCTCTTAATTTTTTGAAACTACCATCACTTTTGATTTATCAATGTTGAGCTTCACGAAATATCTTCTCCCTATCTTCACCAGCCGGTTCATCGTTTCCTGCAACTCTTATTTATTTTTGGCCAGCAATGTTAGACCATCTGAATATTTTATTGTGTTGATGCCGTGTCCTCTCATTCTGAAATTGCCACATCCCTCCAGGGCTTCCCTGACCAGCCAATCTCCATATAATTTGAACAGACTGGGTGACAAACAGCATCCCTGTCTCACTCCTCTTCCTAACTCTACACTGTTGGTCTCTTCATCGTTCAGCCTCACCTTCACACGCTGTTCCAGGTACAGGCTTGCAATCAGCCTTCTGTTCCTCCAGTTGATGCCTATCTTCTTGAGTATTTCCAACAGTTTCTTCCACTACACTCTACCGAACGCCTTTCGCCAGTCAATTAAACCAATATAAACTTCCTTATTGACTTCCAACACTTTCTGAAACTATTATCAGCATCCAGATGGCATATCTGGTTTCTTTTCCTTTTATGAATCCAAATTGATCTTCTTTTATTACTTACTACTTTATGTTCCAATAGACTGGTAAGTATTCTTAACACAATCTTCCTCCCCATGAGAGATGAGGCTGATGGTCCTGTGTTCACTGAATGTATTGGCTTGTTTCCTCTTCTTTAGATCCACCATGGTTACGTCTAGAAATTACTTGGGCCAGTCCCATGTTTTAAAGATCCTATCTATAAATTTTGTCAGAGCCATTAATCCCTTGTTTTCCAGTTCTTTCAGAAAGTCAGCTGACATGTCGTGATCTCGATAATCTTTCCTTCTTCGTCACTTCACTTAACTTTTGTCATATTGAATTTATCACAATTTAACTCTTCCTTCTTAACTTTTCTAAGTCAAACCTTGATTTTCTCTTGCTCATCTTCCTTATTGTCGTCAGTCTGGTTTCAATGTACGCCACCAGCAGATTGTGGTCCAAATCGTTGTTGGCACCTGACAATGTCTTCACATCCTTCACGCCTATTACGCTAACCTTATTATTTGCAATGTTATCAATTTGCTTTAGTCTCGTGTCAGGATAGACAATAGATATATTTATGGAGTAGGAGTATAGCAGCGCCTTTGTTAAGAGGGTTAGTGACTAAAACTTAAGAGGTAGAAAGTCACAATGGACTCAGTTGAGAAAGTTTTTTGGAATGCTCATGGAGCAGACTTTGACTCACTTTTATTTATTCAAATTAGTTTAAGTTTAAATATGTTTTATTGTGTAAGTAGTTATTAAAATTCATGCCACTATGTTCTGTAACTATAGTACAATTTTTTTCTATTATACTTCTCAGACATTCTCATTGCAGGGAACGCCCAAGACAATGTTACCAATGTAAAGTTTGAGAATGTGCTAGCATCTTTGAACTTTTAGACAAAACAGACGGAATGTAAGGCATAGAGTGGGATTTTGATACTTCTAGCTGATTTATTAAAAATCAGGTACATGCTAAAAAGGACTAGCAAATAAGGTTTCAAATTAAAAAATTTGGCATTATTTTGTGGTAGCTAGCAAAATTTATCTTTGCCACTGGTGTAGACCCTACTATTACTCCCTGGTTTGGCAAAACTGGTCAGATATTTCTGATACTTGCCGTTTGTCAGACACTTCAGTGAACAGAGAACAGTGAAAAGAAAATGTTTGTTAGTAGTTTCCTACTCCAGAGCTAAGAGATAACTAAAATATGGAAATCATTCTTGTTTGTTCAACGTGTCAAGGAGTCATGTTATTTGTTCAAATTGTTTTAGGTGAAATATAAATAAGTGGCAACGCAAATATAGTTTGGATGCATTCAAATTGAAATATATTTTATTGGATTATGTAAAGGATGAAGTTTTAATAAAGTTTCAAATAATGTGAACCTCAAAATGTTCTTTTAAATTTCTGGGGTAAAATAAAGGGTGAATTATATATTTTATATAATAACATTTTTTTAATAAAAATAAGGCATTTAAATGAGTTTTCTTTACTTATGACTGTGACAATTTTTTAATGTGGCCCTTCTAGTATTTTTTTGTTTTCAATGTGGTCCTCATGAATGAGTTTGACACACCTTACGTAGACAACCTCCAAGATACACTGTGAGGAAAATAGTTCCTACAGAGCGGCTAAAGTCTGCATACATGGCGACCGAACTAGATACAGCATTTCTCATGGTTAAGTACGTCATATGCTAAAAAAAATAAAAAAATAAAATAATAATAATTATTATTATTATTAATAATAATAATAATAATAATAATTAGTAGTAGTAGTAGTAGTAGTAGTAGTAGTAGTACCGAGTCTTACTACCCGTTCGGGTTATACGTACTTACGCTAATTTGTAACGGTAGGGTGATTGTGGGATGAAATGGAGAATCTACAGTTTTACGTGGGATCCGAACCACGGTGGAGGCCTGGCCTTCCACACATTCACAAGTTGTGATTAATACACGACTTGTCAGAGGTGAAGGAAGGGTTTGGCAATCAGATAAATCTGTGCCGGGACCGAGGATTGAGCCCCGGACCCCCAACACAGAAGTCTGACACCTTACCCCTTGACCACCAGGTCACTAATAACGTGAGTGAAATTAATGTTGGGCAACTTTAGTTGGCTTCCTACAGCATACAGACGAACAAAAGCGTCAGTTTCGTCTTGTCTGATTTGGGTGGGACGAGGAGGTTAGGGTTATAATCTTGGATAAGTGTACGAAATGTTTTCTCCTAACGTGCTACTCACGCAAACTACAGGCAAATGCAAGTATACTGTCGCTAAATTTTACCTTCCTACTCCGTACATTAATGTAAATATGGGTGTTTCCCACGCGGTTAATAAGGCATGGTACATAAAAAAACAGTTTTTAGCAAATATTCTCTACTTTTTGAAAATATAATTTTAGGTAAGAACAAGACATTCTCCCCGACGTTGTAAATAGTTCGGTACTGACACGCCTTATTTATGGAACTGTTGGTCGCGGAAGGGCGAATGACGTCAACGGAACTGCTAACACTTGGTTTACAAATTTCCCACCGCCAACAGATTAAGTGAAGCTAATGGATAAGAAACCGCTTCTCAAAACCTGCTTCCAGAAACAAGCTTAGCTCGTCCTCTGTGGACCTATCTGTGGTCGTCAGGGCTGTATTTGCAGAGGATGATCAACCCCTTTTGAAATACTCTGGTTCAATACTAGCAGGATTTAAACCTTACTTACTGAATTACTTACGCTATGGAATTAGGAACTTGAAAGTTCATTCCTAACCATGTATTGTGATGAGCACAAGGCATGCAACTCATCACTATGCAACATCCTGCGCTTTCTATTATCTTGATCCCTTTTTGGACCAAATATTATCCTAGATACTTTGTCTTTCACCATTCTAAATTTCTTCTCGTCATGTAAAGTAAGAGACTATGTTTTATAAGCGTAAAGAAGAACCAGTGAAACTATAGTTTAGTTTAGTATATACCGAGCTATGCATTCCTGCTTCATTTCAGGACTGTATTGATTGAAATCTAGTGTTTTTATTGCTAGTGCTACGCCTTTTAATTCCCGTTTGTACTACTCGCAACTTATTTTAAGAATTTAATGTGAGAAAAGTGATTAAATAGTACTTACATTTTCCGGCACTCAATTATATAAAGAAAGGGAAAATCACACGTGGAGTATGGCATTTATAACCGGAAGGGATATGACATGCAGTTCTGTCACCTGTATGTAGACTATTCGCCGCTCTGGTGGCACAGAACATTACTCAGGGTACTCTACACGTACCCACAATGAGATGATGTAATGATAGTTATTATGAAGTTGTGGATCCGGGGTGAGTCTTACCCTAACTTAAGTTTAATTAACCAAACCCTGGCGACCGTTGGGATCACTCCCCTTGAGGGAAAAATACCCTAGGTCACAGACAAGCAAGAAACAGACTCTCAACCTTACGGGTTTTTTGCTGCGCTCCTTTTGCCAATTTGATTCTTTCAACACTGGGCTTCGCTAGTGTCACTGCTGGGTGATGATAGGACTAACCGCAGCAATCCTAGTGTTGAAGGACTCAAGCTGACAAAAGGAGCGCAACAATTTTAATCTGGAGGTTGAGTGTCTGGGTATATTATTTGTCTGTGCCCTAGCTATAAGCAGGTAATTGAACCCAGGACCCCTGGGATCGTAGCCAGGTGCACTAACCACTACACCACGGGGCTGGTTATCTTACCGGTGAAGTTTAATGTTTTAATGTGATAATAAAGCAGGAGCTTTGAGTTATTAGGAGTTAATTATAAACTCAAATGTCTCATCCACTATAATTTCGATCCTGTGAGTTGATATATTCACCGTTGTGTTGTTTTTTTCACACTTTAAACGCTAAATGCATTTACATTTTGATAGTTGGGTGGTGATGAGAAGGGTCTATTCTAAACTAAATGTTTCCTTCGTTTACCCTGAAAGGTAGCAAGTTTACCTTGCATTGTTCCACTATGGTGTGGCTTATAAGATAGGGTCATAGTGTAATACGTCAAGGTAATATGGCTACTTTTCGATGTGAACACAGTGTACCTACGTTTGCAAGAGTGGGGAATCATTTAGGAATAGCCAACCTCATTACAGACAATCGAGATTCCAACCCTGACCTCCCCATCATCGGCAAACCAAGTTAAGTGAGCCTAACATTTTGTCCACGTGCCCACCGACGCGGATCCCTCGGGAATGAACGGTAATTATATTTTAAAAAAAAGCCAATGTATGCCCCCGAGTGCTCTTGGAGTTTAGCTTTGAATGATCATTTTTTAAATATGGGCAATTGATTAAGTATAAAATTATACTTTAAGTGTATAAATCAAAATTGTAACTTTTATCTTGACGCTTTAAAGGTTTGTTACTAATTGGTCCATGGTGATAATAAATACCCTGTTAATGGTAATTATTTATTTATTACACGTATCACGGTGACATTTATGATTCTTTGTTAAATAATGAAATAGCAAATTGATACCAAATCCAGTAAACATATGAACTAAAAGTAAAACTAATTTAATACGGTTAGCTTTGACAGGGAAGTCTGGGTTTGGATTCCAGTTGGGTATACTGAGGTACCAAGGTCACCCACTCTCCCTCCAAGAAAGTTTCTGGTTAGTTTCAGACTCTAAAATTTATCTTCCTAATCCATAGCCTATTAGCGTGATTAGACGCGAATAAAACGTACAAAGAGTGAAAAGTGATGCAAAAATAGTAATTATTTGATATCTTAAATCCCATATAAAAATAGTTTCAGATACTTACTTACTCTATGAGTCTATGGCATTAGGAACTAGAAAGTTCATTGATGCACTTACCAAAGTTCACCACCTATCCCTATATTCAACTAGTTCTATCCAGTCCACCTCATTACACCCTATCTCTCTCAGGTCCATTCTACTTTTATTCTCCCCCCTCCTTCTCTAGGTGAAGGCTTCTTCTGGATGTTTCTCTAGGTGAAGGCTTCTTCTGGATGTTTCTCTAGGTGAAGGCTTCTTCTGGATGTTTCTCTAGGTGAAGGCTTCTTCTGGATGTTTCTCTAGGTGAAGGCTTCTTCTGGATGTTTCTCTAGGTGAAGGCTTCTTCTGGATGTTTCTCTAGGTGAAGGCTTCTTCCGGATGTTTCTCTAGGTGAAGGCTTCTTCCGGATGTTTCTCTAAGTGAAGGCTTCTTCTGGATGCTTCTCTAGGATTGGAAAGCCCTGTCCCCCATAACAGCTGGTTGATCTGCTTCTCTTAGTAAAGTCAGCAGATAATTCAGGTACCTACGACCGTGGTCTTTCCCTAGTATATATTTTCCCCTCGCCCGGGTTCGGTTACGCCGCTGGTTATGGATGTTTTCATTTCTCTCCATCAATAACCCTCATTCCTCTGTACCGAACATATATTCTCTTCCCCGGAACATATTTTCAGTGTCTTTTCTCCCTCCCACGCTTCCCGTCCTACACTCAGCCAGGACGGCGCAGACGCCCTGCGTCCAAATTCTCACCCTTGCCCCCCCTCTCCCTTCCTTACCCCTCTCATCACTTTGCAAACAAGGGGAGCATTAGACCGCTCTTTGGTTCCGACCAATAGTCGGTCGAATCTACCCGTGACGATCGTTGTGGACTTCGGGACACGATCTTCGACTGTTGCTTCGCGGTTTTTGTGTCAACCATTGTGAAGACAAAGCCAAATTGAAGACAATGAACCGGTAAAACACCTGTCGTTCGTTAAGAACCTGCGATTGCTGAATAAAGGGATTTTTTTTTAGATCCGAGTATTACGGATTTATATATAAATTGTGTGTAAAATTTTAGGGTGTAAGACAACTTCCATTTCCAAAACAAGTTAGTCAATTAAATTAAGAAGGGTGAACAGTAGATTTTGGAACTACGTTTAAAACTTAGTCCCAGTGTTGAGCGCACCATGAAACCAAGGATCTTTCTCTGAATTTAGGTCGAAATTAGAGCAAGAATTGTATTTTTTTTCAATTCAGGAATATTTGTTAGAGGAAGTGTTTAAAATATTAGACTAGTACAAATAAACACGTGTGAACGAAGAAAAAAAGGATGTTTGCGGTGTTACTGAATTTAAAAACCGTAATGTTTATTGAAGTTTACGCTTGTGATATTAAATCAAAGTCATCCTTATAAAAATAACCAGATATTCCTACTTAATGTCTTAAACCATCTTAATATAGTGTATTATTACATATCTACTAGGTAACTAAAACTATATGAGAGTATGTTGCGAACCATTATAGTATTTTATTGGGATGCACTTCAAATAGATTGATAATGTATCGCGTATTTTAATAAACTTTTATAGTTTTGATCGGAGAAACATATTTTAAATATGCTATAAGTATTTGATTGAACTTTTTTTTTGGTCAAATATTAGTGAGTACTGTCTGCGATAAAATTCTTCGAGGATGCCATGGCTGTCTAACCCACCTTGCATTGAAAAATCAGTCTAGCATAGCCAACAACCTGTTGAGTTGTCTTAGCGGGCAATATAAAATTATCATATTTTAATCGACATTTATTTCCTAACAGACACGAATTGATGACCAGTAAAAGATAATACCTGTATACAAGGGAACATATTGATTTTGTTGAAGCTCCTGAAGGCAAAGGTAACCAAGTTTGAACAAAACTTTAATGTTAGACATAACGTGTTCATCAGTTGAACATGTTTATATACCATTTTAAATGTCACACTAATAAAGAAACTGTCACTTTAATGTTTGGTAAACTCATGATCATGCTTGCTATCCACTTGCTGTAGGGGTTTCTCCTCAAAACTTGTCTTAATTGTGACAATAAATATTTATATTTGGGAAAATGCTTGGCTAATTACTACGATAATTCGTTACAAAGTAAAAACATATTTATTTTAAATAATATACTGTAAATTATGGTAAAAAAATTCGTAAAAAGCTACGTCAAATGAACACATATATATTTTTATGCCACTAATTATATATTTGTATCGATCAAAAAAGTACTATAAGAATCTAGATAACTGTTAACTATCTTCATCGCTAATGGTCGTGTTCAACTATTAGCAAATACCCAAAAATATATTAAAAGTGACATCCCTTATTTAATTTTCCATTTGAATGGATTAAAATGAGTTTGAAGATAAATTACTGGTGCGTCGAGAGGTTTAATTCGTTTACTTCTTGCAGAAAATTACATTTATCCGCGTTAATAGGATCCGATTGATGACTTATGAAGACCATACAATAACTATCATATTGTAATAATTGACAGTTCAAATGATTGTATTAACACAGAAATACATTTCCAGTAATTGCTAATATTTTAATCAGTATTGTCCTTCGTGGTTTGGTGGTTCTTATATAAATAGTCTATATTCATACGGATCCTCAATCAATTCCAAAAGTTTCACAGCACCTGACTGATTAATGTGTTCATTCCTTTACCAAGAAGATCTGTCGATAGCTCAGGAATCTCCATTATATTTACTGAGGCGAAATATCGTGACACGTACATTATTATACTATCCTAAATCTAGAAAGGGCCTGAGAAATTTGTAAATTAAGAAATAATAGGACCTGAACGATGAAATGTACAGTGACTAAATGATACAAGTGTTTTCACGAGTATCCTAATTTCCTCCGTTTGAAGATCCAAGAAAGGGACTTGTGTTTTATTTAGGGGGGGCTCCTTCAGGATCGATGTGTCGGAAATAATCTCGGACGTCTAATCTAGCCGAGGGTTTGGAATCCCTCCCGTCGAGAAGTCCGAGAAGACCTCACTTCTGCACTCCCCAGTTGCTGTTACTGTCATCAAGTATGGGCTGCGAGCTGGGCAAGCTGGTGATGGTGCAGAGGGGCGGCGATGGGGAAGGAAGAAAGGACACTTCCAACACGCCGCCAGCCCCTGCCGCCCCGGACTCCCGCCTCCCATTGACCGCCAAACAGAAGTACAGTATGATGGCTTCTTGGAAAGGCATCAGCAGGGCCATGGAACCCACCGGCGTCTACATGTTCATCAAGTAAGCGACACCTTAATATACACTATTACTATTAATTGGGTCAATTTTGCTTTGGTTATTATGTTTAAAACAAAGGTTATTGGCGGCTTAGTTTAAGGCGTAAGGATTAGGAAGTGCACTCTCATTAGCGTTGAGATAGAATGGGAATACTATAGTCCTCAATTGACAAGTAGAAAGGCGGAGTGCCTTCGGCTGAAATTCGGACCTCGGCCATACCATCACCGGAAGTGGAAAGGCACTCCTAGTGCCTTCGGCTGAAATTCGGACCTCGACCATACCATCACCGGAAATCCAGTATATTGCAAGACTGATGCCTTATATTGCGTGACGCTGGGTGTGGGTTCTTTTTAGCTCTAGGGTGCTTTACGTGCTTTGGGCTAGAGTCTTAAAGCTCTCTGCCTTTAAACGTTACCCAACACCATCTGAAATATTGTGCAGGTTTGAATCGAGTTGGGACTGGTTTTAACATGATGTGAAAGTAGGCAAGATGCTAGAGATTTAATGAGTGTAGTCCCAAGCACTAATTTCTTAACTTTTTCTGTACCAATGGTATTCTAGTTTCTTTTTTTTTTCCTTTCTAAGGGTGGCTAACATACTTTCCATTTTATACTGCATTCCTTCCCATACCTGCCCATCACAGCCTCAATCTCCTCCAAGCATACAGTTTTTTAATTTTATTATAGTGATTTAAATCTTTAGGATTCCAGATTAACTGGTGTGTCGTATAGAGCTCTATGAGCTTAAATTGCTATTCCTTCGACCACTCCATTTTTCTACAATATGCTAAAATAAAGAGACAATAATAATAATAATTATTATTAATTTAACACATACACTAAGAAATACACTCGTAAAAATATTTAATTATGTAGGCCTACTTACAAAATTCAAAACACATATGCGATTCCGCTGCTGTCCTGCCAATGACTGTGTGTTCGGGGCAATGCTCACGGAGGCGTCCAGACTAGGACAAGACTGAACACGAAACACCTTTGATGCGACGGGCAGAAACCGACAACTGGTGTATCGGGGCCGAACAGAACAACGAACATATCTTGTTACAATGTTCTGTTCGGGAAATCGTCCACACTTGTCGCGAATATGCTCGTTGTTCTGTTATAATCTGGACGCGGCTTAAGGCAGCGAGAAAGTAAAAATAAACGGTACGGAACTCCGCACTGACTTTCTCACTCTATTGTTTAAAAATGGAGATATTTACTCAAAACTCATAATATATATGAAACGAAATAATATACACCAGCAAACCAGAGCAAAAATTGCGTTATACTTAAGTTAAACATTTTTTGACTCAAGGATTTAAATTTTATGATTTTCTTTTTAAATAATTAAAGTCCTCACTAGTATAGTTAGGACCAAAAAAATATCGATATTGGGTCCACAAGGGTCAATAACTCGTATTAAAATTTCGATTACCGGTTAAAATTTTCGACATTTTATTGGGAGTTGCACATCTGATGTTTATAGCATTTTTATTTAATTCCTAATTTGTAAATTTAGACCAATAAAAAGGTAAATATTGACTATTGAGTCTAAAATGATATAGATCATTGCTGTACAAACATTTCCCCTAAGAGGTTAAAAAAAAGAGAACATAAACTTTTTGACTTACTTATCTAATTACTCTATGGAATTAGATAATTATTGCGTTAAAACTTAAGTAGTATCTCTGTACAACTAAAGCTCACAAAATTGTATTAATACATTTACCATTATCTCCGAAACTATTGGTTTTGTAAAGAAATATTTCAAATAAAAGTTTTTTATTTTTGATAGTAATACAATTTTGCAATAAGTTATTTAGTATCTTAAATAGTTAAGGAGATAAGGAAATGTACACTTCTGTAAAGTACCCTCAAAGTCAATTTCATGGGAAAATGCAAATAGCAATTTTGTTTATAATCGTAATAAACGCCTTGATACGAATTTGAATCAAATCGTTAGAACCAATTTTGAGAAAAAAAATTATTTTACTTTTCGCCCTTTTCAACCTACTTTTAATTTTAGGGTTAAACAGACACATAGAGAGAAGGCATTGCAAAGACCACTTTTTACGGTTCGGGAGGTCACGAGATGTCGACATCCATCAACATTTCAGGTTATATTTTTTATGGTCGAAAAGATAAAATATATATATGGGCTTAGCTTGATAATTATCTATTTTATAAAAAATATGCTTCAAATAAAATATTTGTATTATAAATGCAATAATAAGTAATTTCGTATCTCAAATAGTTTCGGAGATGTGATAAAAAATGAGAATTTACGCATCAGACTGGAACCCTTAAAGTAATTTTGCTGAAAAAACGAAAGTAGCCATTTTGTTTATAACATTGATCAATGCTTAGAAATAAAAATTAATCAAAATCGCCAGATCCGATTTTGAGAAAATAGAATTTTTCTCTTTTTGCCCTTCATTAAACTACCCTTAATTTTAGGGTTAGATATCCAATTCAAAAACCCCTCGGGGCAACCCCACGAAAACCCTAGATAACAAGTTCTAGCCCAATCGGGAAAATAGTTTAGGCTCTAGTCCGAGGTACAGACAGACGGGCAGACAGATGGAAATTCAAAAACAACTTTTTCGGATTCGAGAGTTCATGAAACGTCGAAATTCATTAAAATCTCGAGTTCTATTTTTTTTATGATCACAATACTTTCTCTACCTGTAAGATAGCGAGAAGGTAATAAGCGGAGGCTTATAATATCAGATACTCCTTGCAAACTATAACTTTGTACAGTGAACCTAGCATTAAGCACTCATCTTAAGCGCAGGGAGTAACTAGGTAATATTCTGTGTGCATGTCTGTACACCGGGACTTACAATCGATCAAACTAATGGAGTAGGAGTGAGGAAGGTAGTACTCGACGGATATGTTTCTTCAATTGCGTGGAGGGAGCGTGAGGAAACCATTTAGGAATAAACACTCTCAGTGCACCTGGATAACATTCAAAAGTCAACTTACCCTTCACCATATAACTACAGTAGCCCCATGGCTTCTTTGGTGCTGACAGTTCACAGCTGACTTCTGACAGTCAACAGTTAGGTATATACCTAAATTTTGACTGTCATAAGTGACAGCTGCTAAACACATGTTTTTTGCAAATCATATGGTTCAGCGTAGGGATATATAATTTGGTTTGGTAGATTTTCAAAACCGTCAGCTGTCACTCAGCACCAAAGAATCCATGGGGCTACTGTAGATTTGACGAGCTTATTACCTTTTCCCCCGTGGTCACTGATTCGGCTAATAGGGTGAATACATAAACAAATACTAGATAAGGTTAGTAACTTGTCGGAATGGACCCAGAATACCTTGAATATTTAGTTTCGCTTCCTTTTAGCTCATTCATGCAACTAGTAGATCACATTTTTGGCTGTAGTATGCAGAAATAATATAAATGTAATCAGTTAGTAGAAACATCGCATAACAGAATTAATGGTGGCCTATAATTATAAATGTATCGGTAGAAAAAAAACGCTTCCACATTTTCACGAGATGTGTAGTAATAGTTGAAATTTTATCAAGTTTTTCTTGGAAAACCCAACTCGATTTTTTTAGATTAATTTTGATAATTACAAAATTTACAAAATAACAACAGTAAAATAAACGTTATTTCTGATTCGAGAAAGAGAAATAGATCCTACAATGTGAACGAAAATGTAATGGAGGAAAGGTAGAGATCAGAGTAGGAAGTGAAATAATGATACAAAGAAGACCATTACAGAAGTTAGGGAATATGTAAACGTGGAAGGAAGGGAAAGACTTGCTACGCGCATAAACGGACCTCAACTAACACACTCACTTTCATGGCCAGCCCGTATATGACCATAATGGCTTCGCAAATGAAATGAGGTCGAATCGGAATTTGTTTATTTGTCCAATCTATAGTTTTGTATTGATCGTATAGTGGCGGCGTTGTTGGTTAAAATAATAAAACTTCATTTATTTAAATTCTTATTTATTATTCACTTGCACTAATTCTTTCGCTAGTGTGTTAAATTAATTAACGAAATAATATATTTAAATTACTATTTATTATATTGGCTGGATTCAAGTATCTCACTTGATACATGTCATGCGTCTTGGTTAGTGTGAGAGTGGCCGTCAAACAGATTTAAGATAAATTCACAATAACACGTGCTTTAGCCGTGATGTAATCTAATTACTATTAGCTATCACGTCTGATTCTTTTTTATTATAATAATAAGATCCACGGCGAATAACCGAGAGGCTTACGTGATGTGTCGTTAAATGATTTACAAAGACATTACTTGAGTCCCAAGAGTTGACCCGGGAGCGTCCTTGGCGCAAGCCCGGCGAGACAGGAGTAAAGAGTCTCCTAATCGGCTCAACCAATATTTTTTTTTAAATATCAGGAAAACACTCCTATTGGTCCTCAAGATCCAACATGGATGAACCTAACTATCCTCCGGACCTTTAACACGGTCCAAGACAAGGGTAGAAATCCACCCCCCTTAACAGCTATTAGGAAGCTATTGTTGGACCGAAGGCGACTTTCACAATTTTCCTTAATACCTGGCTAGCAGGTTATTAACCTTGCCATCCCGTTACTGCCTACAAGTTTGCTAAAACATCTTATTTTCTACCGTGTTAGTAAAGAATTGCAGCAGACTAAAGAATCGGGGAAAAATAGAAGAAGAGAATAAAAGGAAAGTAAAAGTTAGGTAAAGGAACAGAATATAAGGATAAAGAGGAAGTTAGTGAATAAGATGAAAGTATATGAGAAAGGAAGAAAAAGAATAATAGGAAAGAAGATGAGAGAGGAAGTAAAATAATATTTATTTAGCACCATGTCTTTCTACCCGTTTGGGCTATACGCTAGTAAAATCATAAAAAGTGGACGAGTGTGGAGGTAGGAAAGTAAGGAATCAGGGAATGAAAGAAAAAGTAGAGAATAGAGGACAAGAGAGGAAGTTAAATAATAATAGAAAAGAAAAGGAGAGAAGAAATAAAAAAATAAGATAGGAATTAAGAAAATAAGAGAACAAGGGATGAGAGGGGAACCAAGACAAAAGGATAGGAAATAAAATAATTGGAAGGGGAAGGAAGGTAATAAGAAGAAATAGTTAAAATAAAATAACAGCGAATGAGGGAATAAGCGACAGAAATAGAGAAAAATATATGAGAGAGGTGGTGATAAATAGAAGAAAAGGGGATAAAAGATTAACCAAACGAAAGGAGATGAGATAGTAAGCAGGATAAACGTAAAAGAGAGAGGAATGAAGAGAAAAGGGGACTAGAGAGGAATTGAAAAAAAAGGGGATTAGAGCTAAATCAAGAGAAAAGAGGACTAGAAAGGAATTGAGATAGGGGGACTAGAAAGGAAGTATGAGAAAAGAAGCTAGAAGGTCAATGAATAGTTGGAAAGCTAAGTTTATGAAACTCAAGTTTTATGGGTACTGAATCCTCACGGCTCTCTAAATATTTATCCTGTAGGTGAGTCTCAGGTTAAGTGTGTCTCCTCTTAAAGACAGCTGCCGCGAGTGTTAAAGCACCTTGCTTTATATGCGACTCGTGTCTGGAGAGTTTCTGGTTAACTTCGTGTTTAGGAATGTATCTGATTGTCTACAAACACCCCTTCCCTTCCCTCAAAAGACCCACTGCTAGCCCTGGCTTGTTTGTCTTGCCCGGGAGCTTCAAACGGCGGGCGCGGACGCATATTTCAACTCGGGAACAGAGCAGGGGGGTAGGGGGGAGTGTAGCCCAAACATTCGCCGAACTCCACTCTTACCAAGATCATCAATGACGCGCACGGGCTGAGTTGAACGAGCGAGTCCAGAAAGAAAGGTAGAGTAGGAGAGAGAAGAGAGTTGGAGATGAATTTACAGGAACAGCCTCAGCCCACAAAAGTGACTTGACTTAAAACTCAGACGGCAGCGTTGGTTGAAATTATCATCGGATCACAGGAATTCATTTTAATGAGGTCTAAAAATGTCTAACACCAATAATGAAAGGTAGCATCTCTGATTGCAATATGACCTTGTCTAAGAAGCTGAACCGTAGTGTAACCCAGGGCCGCGTATAGGAGGGGAGGGGGGGCGAAGGGGTCAGTTGCCCTGGGCCTCACATTCCAGGGGACCACATTTCCTCCAAAAATTATTAAATTCAATTTACAGTTATTATTCTAAATTTGGATCAAATAGTGTACAGATAATTAACAGCAATAAGTATTCGCTTAGTGATAGGATTCCATTCCAGATTCCTGAAAACATTAACTTTATTGTAATTTAAGATTTACATTATTCGAGTAATGTGTTGCAGTACAGTAGAATACACCACAATTGTGTTACCGCTGTTGGTCTACAGACAACTAACAGTGCAATGGTACAGAGAGGAATTTACTTATGTAACTTAATTTGTTTGCATTTAATAAAGTACAATCATTTAATGGGTTGATCAATATTCAATAAAATATGAGAAATTATCAAGTACTTAACATAAGTACCGATTACGTATATTATATATTATAATGGCTTAATGCTGAAAAACTGCCGTACAAGGGGAAGCCTCTGAGTTTTTTGCCCCAGGCCTCACATTTTATTAAAACGGCCCTGGCGTAGCCCATCAAGCAAAGCTTGCTACTAAAGTTTCTTTAATACTTTCCTTGTTTTATTAATTATTGTTGATCCTTGTAGAGCAACTAGTTATTATTAGCACCGCGTCTTCTACCCATTCGGGTTATATGCACTTACGCTAATGTGTAGTGGTAGGGTGATTGTGAGATGAAATGGAGGAACTACAGTTTAACGTGGAATCCGAACCACGGTGGAGGCCTGGCATTCCTCACATTCACAAGTTGTGATTAATACACGTCTTGTCAGAGGTGAAGGAAGGGTGGGGCAATCAGATAAATCTGTGTCGAGACCGAGGATTGAACCCCGGACCCTCAGCACAGAAGTCCGAAACCTTACCCCTATACCACAAGGTCAACAGCAACTAGTTCCTGGTGTTAGGATGGATGACTAATTTAAAAAAAAACTATTCCAAGACAGCCGTTTGAAGTACATATTTATTTGTCTCTCAAATTTATTACAAGAAACAAACTTTAAACCCCTCTAATTGGGGGTTGGAATGAGAGCTGTGTAGAATAATACTGTACAGTGAACTCACTAATCACTTTCTCTAACTGGAAACTAAAGTTAGACTTAGTGATGGGCATAATCGAGTAAAAATAATCGACTAGCTCGATTGTATTGTGTAATCGGTAATAATCGATTCTTCTGGGATTACTTGAGTAACTTTACTCGGAACTTGTTATTCTTTTATTTTCTCTTTTATTACCAGCTAAGTGAGAATCGACCTTATTGGCTAAACTGTTTATCATGCTATTTCCATTTAAAAGGCATATTCTTGAGCTCATTTTTCACCAACAGTTTCTGCTCCTAGGCAAAAATTGCCCTTTATGGTTTAAATGTTGCACATGTATTTTCAATACAAATTACTCGCAGATGTAAAGTACACAATCGAAACGCATGCCAACTAAGCGTATCACATTTCCGATTCTTTTTAAAAGTACTCGATGAAAATTACTCGATTCTTTTTACTCGGTACCTCGGCAGTCTTATTTCCACAATCGCATATAACGACACTAATTATTTTCTTTCTTAATTATTTTATTGGCTATAATTTTTCCTTAGTAAAATGTGATTATTTATAAATTGAAACTAATTAGAGTAAGCAACAAAACAAAACAAAAGTTTTCACTTGGTTTAATTATTTATTATCAATTTTTTTAACATGAATGCATAAAGAAAAGTTTATATTATTAAAGAGAGCCCAAAACAATTATTTTTTTGTGTGGGACACTTCTTAAAACGCATACTTTCATATTGACTGCATGCAACTTAAAACCTGAAAATAAGGGGGTGGAAGTCACTGTCATTATAAACTGCCTACTACAGGAAGAAATCGAAATCCATTGCAAGACTCCTGAGTAATGTTGTCCAACCGATTGTCACTGGACGGTTCGCTAAAAATTACTCGATTCTTTTTAAAGAAAATCGAGTAATCACTCGATTATTAGAATTACTCGATTGTGCCCATCACTACTTAAGACTCCACTTCTGTACCCGTTTTCTAATCTCTTTGTACCTGACCACGCTAGAGAGTCAGTTGTGGCGCTACGACTGCCCAGGACCCCTAATTTTGAAACTTGCGGAAATATTCGCTTGCGAGCTAACTCGCAACTCATGAACTCGCAAATCGCAGGCTGTACTAAAACAGAGCTAATTTTGAAAGGTTTCTACTATCGTGCGAGTTGGTGTAGTGTTTTTTCGCTTGCGACTGAGTTTTCAATCCGACAACACTGTAAAACCATGACGTGTGCCAAAGGATTGAGGCGATAAGATGCCACAACACGCCATTATACAAGATACGTAACTGAAAGTAAACACTATTATTGTATTGAGTGCATCATATAAATCGATTTGTTTAGTTTTATTAGGAAACCATCTTCCCTTTGTATACATCTAAGCTTGTTGTAACAAAAAATTTTCAAGTTATATAAGTATATGCAAAACCATTCATCTATGTAATGTCCACTTTAGCACACTTGGTAGCGTGCTTGATTCATAATCATATTTCCACGAGTTCGATTCCACCCCTAGTTGCGATATTTTAATTTTTTTTGCCTGAACTCAAATCACTTTTTAGTAATTAGAATTAAATAAAATATTTTATTTTCGCCTCTATTTTTAAACATAAATATACCCTAAAGACTTTTATTATTAGAATAATAATAATTAGCTTGCTTAGCCTTATTTTTAAATGTGTACATTTTTACGTCATAAAACCCATTAATTTAATTTTAAATAATCACCTACATACAAAATTTCAAAATTAATGTATATCTTAGACTCTGATGTGGGCCTACCGTTTTTAATTTACTACCTTTTTAAATTATTTTTAAGGACTATTATGTTAGTTTACGCAGGCTCAAATACCTTGTATACTTCTATAAAAAATATTTAAAACAAATTATATGCTTACTAATACGATACTTTAAAATTAAAGTTTAAAGTCCCATAAATAAAAATAAAGAGTTGGGGTTGACAGGATTTGAACACGCTAACTCTAGATTATGAGACGGTCACTCTACCGACTCAGCCAAATTGACAGCTAAGTAAAATTGAAAAATTTAGAATATATAATTATATTTTCACCCAAACAAATATTTTTATTGAAGGATTGTATAAAGTGTACAAAGCAATCATATTTTTTCCTTCTGTAAACCTATTTTGTACAGTGGTAGGTTTATTTCAACAAAATCACTCTCAGAAAGCTGCAACCGAAGAGGGGGATGGCATCCATTTTGTTATTTTACTGTCAACTCGATAGACAAAGCCTCTCTCGCACGGTGTTTGGCTGGCGAGTAGAATCCGCTCGCTATTCGATCGTGTGACGTCAGTTTTCGCAGCGCAGAAGTTTCAAAATTAGGGGTTTGCGAGATTGTGTGCGAGATGAGAGAAATACGCTAGCGAATCGCTACTCGCACGTTTCAAAATTAGAGGCCCTGATCCTTGGCGTAGCATGACGCAGTCACAAGGATAAACAACTACACTACCTTTTAGGTTAAATAGAGTGTACCATCTACCCGCTTCGGTGGCCGCACGGTCTAAGGAATCACTCTTACAATAGAATGAACTGCCGATGATGTTAGTGAGATCGGGGTTACAATAAAAGTCGGGTGTGTTCAGAGTATTTTTTTCCTAAATTGTTTTCCGATCTCTCTCCATACAAATGCTGGTGTGATTCCTTTTAAAGTTCCCTTCATTGTACCTAATACATCAGCGCCATTAGTACATAATACGCTTATAACGGTTAGTGAGACATGGTGGTAAAAATAAAATAGAATGTACAATTAAAACCAATACAAACGGCAGGATAAATTTTGACTCCCAAGTCACCGGTGGATGTTAGTTTAATAGAAGTGGCCAAAGATCACACGCATACCTCTGTCTTATGCCGGGATCACGATCAACTTAACGTTAACTTAAAGTTAACTTAACGTAACTTAACGTAAAGGACCTCCTCGTGTGTTTAAATGGAGGCGATCACGATGCAGTTAATTTAACCTAAAATATGTCCTGGGAGGTACTTTAAGTGAACGTTACTGGAAGGATATCACGTGATCTAGCCAGCCAATCATTATGCGAGTGACGTCAACAGGGCTATTTAGTAACTCATTTGTTGGTATTATGACCAATATTTACTCTTTAGCCTAAGTTCTAGTGATCAGACATTTAAACAAAATAATTAAACTAAAATAGGAAAGCTAAATCTATCAAAAAAGTTTTGTAATAGATATTTATTATATTGATTAAAAGTTGTAAACATTCACAGATCATCACTGTAAAACTAGTACAAATCACAGATCATACTCGAGAATAAAGATGTTTGGCTCGAGTTGTTACGTTAATTTACGTGAATCGTGATCACACTTACGTTAAGTTAACTTTAAGTGAACGTTACGTTAAGTTGATCGTGATCCCGGCATTAAGCTATGAGTGATAAATTACAATGAGCACAAAACCAATCTGAACATCTAACGTATATAACATTGGTACGCTAAACAAAAGGTTATAAGTTCGATACCTAAGTCCAGGTGTAATTTTTCAATTATATTTAAATGAGACGAATTAGTTTTACCCCCGTGATCCCTAATGGGGTAAGGATGTGGAAGGTAGAATTTAGAGGGCATGTAGGCCCTACTCGTATCTACGTGAAGGGAGTTTGGCTATTTAGGAAGGGAAAAAGGGGGGCCTTAATACATTCAGTTGAGATTCAAACTCAAACTCCCCCGCTACCGAGAAACTACACAAAAATAGCTTGACGCTTTTGTGCATGTGTTCATTAGTGCGGGAATTTTACAATAATTATTCATACTTTTTAAAGTTGAAACGTTTAAAGTTAGTTTTCTAAGCAAAAGGCCTATTAATAACTCAGTATAAGTACTAATAGGAGATGAGGATGCAGCTGACAGAAAATGTACCTACATTAGCACGGAGAGAATATTATTAAATCACAGCAAAACTCATGTGAAATAAAAACTCAGGAAGAGTCCTTATTCAAACCCCGATCTCCCCATTAACGACGATCAAGTAGAGCAATCTGGGTCAATCGCCTTGAACCAATCAAACAACTCTGCGTGTTGGTTGAATTGTTGCTGTTTAACGCAACTTAAATCATCGTTGCTTGAGTTTTCTCTTCCTGCGAAATATTTTTTCAAGTTTCTGCTTGTTTAAAAAAATAAGCAAGTCAGAATGAAAGTATTATACTAACCAGCCCTTTTTTTTATATATAATTCCAAGAAAAAGGGAGGAGGGGTCACCGTGAAACAAATATCACCCTGCCGATCTATAGTCTGCGTATCATTTATTGACACTTTTCTGACACTTTCGAAATTAGCTAGATTTTTATTTACCCAGCATCTTACTTATTGTTCAGGATATTTGCATTTAACAACGATAATGGGGTTAGGGACTCATTTGCGTGGAGCAAGATATGAAACCATTTAGAATGAAATACCTCCGTACATTCAATTCTAATTCGAACTCAAGCAATGTTAGTTTAGTCAAATCTCGTAGATTACTGTGGGCAGGACATGCAACGGGAACGGGAAGTTCTAGAATCGTGTTCAGGATATTAACTGGCAAATCCAATGGGAAGAGACCATTGGGAAGACCTAGGCGCAGATAGAAGGGTAACATTAGAATGGACCTGAAATAGATAATGAGAGGGACTGGATAGAACTAGCTCAAGATAGGGATAGGGTAAAATGAGGGGACTGGATAAAACTAGCTCAATATAGGGATAGGGTGAAATGAGGGAGACTGGGTAGAACTATATATATATAACATTTATATGTATACATAAATATTTAAAATATTATATATAGATACACATTTATCTATATATATATATATAAACATATAAATATGTATACCTATATATAAACATATATATGCTTATAGATATTCAGTGGATGCCACTTGTTGTAATCACAGATAATGTTATAATTTATGTGATAATATTACTTTTTATAAAGTCCCTAACAGACGTAGACTAAAACTGTTCATGTAAAAAAATGGTTGCTGTAATTACCCCTCTGGTTTTTGTTATAGCTCTATTTCATGACATTCTTGACTCGTGTGCAGTGAAAGTCATTAAGATAGTCATAATGCATTCAATATCATATGTTCACGTGTTTCCACTTATCTGCTCATTTGCCTGTAAATATTTATGTCCACCTGGTCACGCTCAAACCCTCTACATTGGAGTTTTTTTTACGTATTATCCTTCCCCCCTCCTTCCCTCAACATTATTAATATTAACATATTATTTGTGACATTCTCAGATAAAACAATATGTAATAAACTTTAAAAAATATTCCTTTTTTAATTCTTGGTTTTAATACACTTTCTTATTTGTTGATGTACTTTCTTTATTTGTTTTTGAATGGTGTACATAAGTGATTAAGAAGATTTCTTGTGTTTAATATTGTTGTAGTTGTATAGTTTCTATTGATGATCTCATTGTTTAATAATTTGATTACTCTTGTAGAAATAATGGATAGCCTACTCGAAATAGTCCATATTGTTTGGTTTTTAATGGGTTTTCTATGTCCACTTCTACCTTTTATGTAAACATTTCAGTTCTTCATAAGAAAATTCTTAACGACTTAAATCTTGTTCTATCCGTTATATTGATCAATTAATCACGTTTCCAGAAGGGATCATAATAGTATGCTACCACTGTTTCATCAAACTTCCTGTGATAGTTAACATATAGCCCCTCTAATAGGAGGCAACCCCTTCTTACGAGAATGTTGTGCAGTGTAGACGACCTTTCAGGCAGACAAACTTTCAACAAATAAGGGCAGGTTGGGTGTAAATGGCATTACACATGAAATTATGAAGTGTAATAGATAACATACCGTCTTTGGTTTGTTGGTAATATTTAACAAATAAATATAAATACTATTTATATATATTTATAACAAATACATGTACATATATATAAATAATAAATACATATATATATATATATACTAGGACAGGCACAACCTCCAGTCTCCGACCGTTAAATCATCACCATGAAGAGGTAAACCCACATTTTACCCATGGTAAAATTTTCGGCCATGCCGGGAATCAAATCTAGGACCCTTATCTCAGTATACAGACTTGCTACCGAATTAGCTAATGTTTTGGAGTATATATATCGTCGGAGACTGGAGGTTGTGCCTGTCCTAGTCTTAAGTTAGATTATAAGGCATACGAAGCCACAACAAGTCTAACAAGCCGATAGTGGAAAACATATGACTTGAATGAAAGTAAAGTAAGATAAATGAATAGATACTGTTTATGTATATACGAGGTGTGTGTGTGTTGAAATATTTGCAGGTATGGTAATGAATTTTCTCCAAGGCTTCGAAATAATTTAGGGCCTACTTAGATTTTTTTTAAAAGCCTGGAAATGGAAAACATATCACATCTCAGGCTGTGTATAACTAATTATTTTCACAAATTATTCTCAACCACATTTTTAGAGAGGAGTTTGTTCACAACACATAATAATTATATTCTTAATTTTAACCAAGATAATATTTTACAATACATTTTCACTATGCTGTTCATTTTTACCAAGGAAATATTTTACAACACTTCCTCGCTATACAGATAATTTTTATCAATGAATTGGTGTAATTTTAACTTTTGTTTTTTAAATTGTAGAACACTTTTTTTAAGGCTACGCATTATTTTACTATTTTGCAGCGTGTCTTGGTACCAGAGTGGCCTATCTAAATATAATTATATCAGTGGAGTAAGGGTGAGAAATGTAGAATCTAGAAGAAATGTAGTTGCATTTACGTGGAGGTACACTTAGTTGGGATTCGAAATTTGGCCTTCCCACCACCGGGAAACAAAAATTGATGAGCTTGACGTTTAGTCTGCGTTCCCATGGATGGGGGTGTTACGTATCTTACAACATGTTTGTACTCTACTTATTGCCTGACCATTCTAAGAACGCATGATTAGGAAATTGTATTTTTAGTTATTAACCTGATATTCAACTAGAAAAAAGTTAAAAAGCATTCACTATATAATAGAGAACAACCGGCTAGAAATTGAACAACAACTTAAAAGCCAAAATTAAGTAGAACTCTATTTAGTAAAAGCGTATTAATTATCGAAAACGTTTCTCTAAATATTACAATTATATATCATAAATTTAAGAACGCCTTATTCGAGTGCGATAAATCTGACCCGAAAATGTGGGTGTACATAAAATTTAGTTAAATTTTTAGTATAATATGTTTATCAAGTTGGATCAAACGTTTTATTTAAATTTCAACTTTTAAATTTATATTGTTACATCTCTTTTAGAAGAACGGATGTCAGATTTTATGTGTATGTATTAATACTTTACGTGTCACCTTTTGGTACAAATAATGATAAGCCCTTATTTTTTTTAAATGTTGGCCACCCCTGCTCCTGATAATACGAGCTACACGAACGAAATATATATTTTACTTTTTTTTTTATCACCGCTTCTCATACATTTGGTTTAATTCACATATGTGCTAATTACATTAGTGTGTAAGTAATGAGTAATGTTGAATTTAGAGTATGTTTACCCGCATTTGCTTGAGGGGAAAGTGGAAAACCGTTTGGGAATAACCACCCTCAGTACAACTGACCAGGATTCGAACACCTATCTACTCGTAATTGGCACTCTACAACCTAAGCGGGTTATCTCAAATATTAAAAATATAATCCTTTAAAGTAGACTTATCAATAATGCTTAAAAACATAAAGAAAGGTTAACATTATCGACTTTTTAGCATAATGTATCAGCATTTCTTTAGCAAGTAATATTATTTTGTTAACTTTCTGATCTCTAAATTTTGTATTTTATTAATTAAGTTTTATCATTCAATGCTAAAAAAAAATCACAAAGGCTTTAGTAATAAATAAAATTAAAAATTAATCGTAATAATTGAATATTATTCTAATGAAGTGCCTGATCTAAACAATAAAACAATGATGTTGAATAAAATAAATGTTATGGTGAAACGTACAGAAGTTATCTCTCTTTTATCTTAAAATAGAGACATTAACTAAATACTCATAAGATTTGTTTAGCGAGATAATATACATTGTTGCAGAAACACTTCATAAGTTCATATTTTGAAGTGCCCCATATATATATATTTATATGTATATATATAGGTAATATTATCACTATATATATAGTAACGACACTAATTATAATATTAATTGTAATAATATCACTATATATATATATATATATATATATATATAT
>CABFWB010001535.1:40579-54681 GCA_902151455.1 Timema bartmani
GGGCACTTTGAAATATGAAGTTGTGAAGTGTTTCTGCAACAATGTATATTATCTCGCTAAACAAATTTTATGAGTATTTAGTTAATGTCTCTCTTTTAAGATATATATATACATAGATGTATTTGTGTGTGTGCGTGTGTGTTTTCGGTGGCACATAACACATTAAGATTCGTTATAATCTCGAGATATAAAATTGTCACGATTACATTATAATTTCTCTTTGTGAGGAAGTAACAAACAATTTGTTCAAGTTCGCACTGCGTCTTACAACCCATCTGAACTGTTAGGGTTGACGAAGGTAGAATCTAGAGTCATGGCAACACATTTCTTTCGGAGGGGTACAAATGGGAATAATGTGTATTCAGTCATATGTATGTTATGAAAATCTCCGAAAGAAAGAAGGATTTGGTAAATTTTTGAAGATCGGGTGTCTCTAAAACAGGGATTTTCAACCTTTTTTCAACTCACGCTAGACTGAACAGGGCTCTATAATTGGACAAGGCTCACCATCAGTTTTAAAGATAGATTTTATATTTAAATAAAAGAATATAAAGATTGTTTTAAGAAGTCCAATAGCTATAATTATATCAGTTGCGTTATTTTGAAAAATAATATTGAACATGTATTTTAAAAGATTTATTTTTTAATAACATATTTCTCTCGCTTCTTTTTGATTTCTCCCACATTCCCGCGGTAGACCTGCTGACCCATCGTGACACACCGGTTGAAAAACGATTTTTTTTACAAAGACAATAAAACATTCTCACTTATGTACTGTACACCTCACATAAAATACTTCGACTTTAACAAAAGGTATCTATTTATATTAGAGTTTGGACGAGTACAAATCACATTGTGTACCTATAGTAAAAATTTGGACGAACACAATGTACCCATGTAGCCTCTTATGTTTCTGCGCCACTTGTAGAATTGATAGGAAACGTACCCACATTTGTGTGAAGGCAATTTGAAAACTATTTAGGTGAAAACCGCCCTTGGTTCAGCCAGCCGAGATTCAAACATCAACCAAGCCATCATCAAGAAAGAAGACCAGACGAGTCTGTCATCTTAGTCCGCGTTCCTACCTGTGTGGGTAGTTAACGACGTCGCCTTCTTTGGGATTTAGAAGATATTTAGTGAAGCGGGTTGCATCTTAACTTGACACACTTATCATTCTAACCATTAGCACACTTATATGCTAGTGTACAATTTAGAAAGAGAGGGAAGAAAATGAGCAGTTCACCTTATGAAGACTCTTGTCTCTTCGTTGATAACACTTACCCTTTTCCTTTGACGAGTCTACACACTCACTCTACAATCTGCACTTGGACATAATCTCCATACTGGCAGGAAGACTTTCGTAGCTAGACAAAATAGCTGGAGCTGTAAACGATTTATAAAAAATACATTTACAAAAAAAAACTTCTTCAATATAAAAAAAATTGTTGTGACACTGTAAGACTATTTTTAGAATTATTTAAGAATTTATGGTTTTTGTTTCAGTATTATATAATTTTAAAACTCGCCGGATAAAACGTAAATAAACTTAACACGGGAAATCCTATCTTGATTTGTCGTAACGTCACAGGTTGGAAACTTCCTTAAATTCTTAAACACAATATATGTTTGCAGCCCACAATTACATTCAATTACATACAATGGAGGTTTGGTTTTACTTTTTGTAACAAGTAATTGTAATATAATAATACCCCTTTTTAATGTCGACACGCACGCTCCCCCCCTCTGAACAGCAGCGAACTGAACTATTATTATGATTATTTTATTTTTACAGCGAGCGAGGGGAGTGGCATGGAAGTGCTTGTGACATAACGGAGGAGGTAAAACTCGTCCGTGTGGAAACGATGAGTTGGTTGGGGTGGAGGAAGGTAAAAAAGAGAACATAAAGTCCGACGGGTGAATAATAAATGAGGGACTACTAATGAAGTAAAAACTAAGGGTGGGTAGAAAAAGGTTGAAAGTGTGAAATACTAGAAAATAAAATGATAATGAGATGTAAAAGAATTGGGGGGGTAAAGATAGAATGTTTGAAGACAAGGAAATACACATTTTGTTTTTAAATATGATCCCCTTTATAATTCTCCTTTCTTTACTGGTAGTGATGAGTGGTTTTTATCTTATGGTACTGGGTTTGTTACCTGGTGGGGTCACAAATTTAGATTGAGAGATGTATTCAATAATACACACACAAAAAAAGGTATCATTTAAAAATGTTTCCGGAGATGGATTCAAGCCTTGGTTTGGACTTAACATGCCAGTTTGGAGTTTGAATCTCCGTTTGAGCACATTTTAAAACACATGATTTTAACTTTTCGGAAACATTCCGAATGTAATATTATGTAGGTCTACCAGAAAAATGTGGTCACAAACATTTGAAACTGATTTATAATCAAGCAAATGAATTTGTTAACATGAGTTAAAATTTTAATAATGAATCATGATGGGGTATGCAATAACTAGGGTGTATGTTGAGGGCTAGTGTACTGTTAGTGTAGTTTTAGTGTTAGTGTGGGTTTAGTCTTTCAAAGATATTTTTTTTTCCTACCCGTCGATGCTAATATGTTTATAAGCTGATGTACGGTAGGAATGAGAAATGAACTTTCTGAGTGAAATTATAGTAATATATTATCCTCACACGACTCATGGCCTACCCCTACAGTTATATATACACCACTCTTAATGCATGTATATAATATAATAGTTTATAAAATAGGCTCACTCGTATATAGTTTTTAACATAATTATTCATAATTTATAGTAAAGGTTTTTTAGTTTTAACAAATTTTATATATATTAAAATATATCAGCAAAGTTTATATACGTTACATATAATATTTAAAACTATATGAATAATACTAAAAGCGGCCTTAGTATATTTATTACATGGATTATTGAACATAATCGATGGCCTAAACTTGTTAATTACATTTATGTTTCTGTGTTCAAAATGGCGATTTAATTCCGTTGCTAAGGGAACTACGAGTATAATATTATACACACGTGCCAAGTTATTTAAGCATTTAATTTAATAGACAAAATTGTTTGAACACGATAGTAAGCTACATAAAATCTTTCAATGGATTAATAGGCCTGCCGAGATACTTCATAGAAGTTAAATCAATTATATTTAATCATGCATTCGAAATAGAGTAAGTACTTTGACACAGAAAACATCTCTCATAGAAGATTTTAAGAAAATTTTGTCTTCTACCGATTACGAAAAATTTAAGTTTTGTCATGTTGCTTCTCTTTATGTGTGTTTGTGGACGTCTATTGCACTATAGGCCTTTTTTTCTTCTTTTTTCAAATTTGAGATTTAATCATATTTTGATCTCATTTTGGTGTATGAGGAATACGAACGTTGATACATAAAAATTAAGATAACAATCGCAAAAAAATACTTGCTTAAGAACGTGTATAGTAATTCGATTAAATTTTACTAATTATATTTATAGAAACTAAAGCTCGAAATAAAATAATTGGTTACGCTCCACTGAACATATTTAGCATGCTTCCAGATTATGTTTTGAATTTTTCGATGTTTTATACTCCAGTGTATAAATAATATATTCTTGGTTGTCTTCAATCTTGGTTATAAATTATATTTTCATTATATATCAGTGAAAATTTAATTTTAGCTTGTTATTTATAAATTAAGGATAAATCTACTTTATCTAAAGAAACAAAACACAAAATTATATATTGTATCAATAACACTTCTCATAATCTTGACTAAATTCCCCCTTTTTATGGATGGGAATATGTATAAAGTCTGATTTTCATAAGAAACCCGTAATTTAAAAACTGGAAATTCAAGTTGGCATAGTGGTGGGGAAAATATATTACATTTATTGTATTTACATGCTTAGCCCTTTTAATTAATAATGTAAAGAGGAACTCTCTACAATAATCCATTATGAAGGTAGTGCGCATAACCTGACTAGGTAGTAAGACTCGGTGCTAAAAAAACAACATAAGCAAATTTCACTGGAAGATTTTGATAGTTTTTAGAGAAACGTTATCATTATAAATCAAATGATACATATTTCTAGAATGCCAAATTTTAATGACTTTAAATCAGTGTTGGTGGTCGAAAGTGGGCTTCCTATAAAGATTAGGGTTTAGTAATTCATGGGTAAAGCATATATATACAGGGTGTTTTTAAGCTCTGTTCCTAAACTTAAACCATAACATCAGTGAGCAGAAATAAAAAGAAAATCCTATTAAAAGAATTTTCGGAAAATTAATCTTGTATTACTAAAATGTAATTTGAAGTTAGTCGCAACAACGCCGATAATACGTAGCTGTACGTGTATAACAAGTTGCATGTAATTAGGGGTAGAGGTAGGGGTGTGGACGTGCGTGTGCAGCATGTGTCGACTTGGTCACAACCGTATCCATAGTTTGCATTTGACGCCCACTCATCCTTCAGACACGTCGCTCGCGGCCGGCACTTCTAACCGCCTAGTGATAATGCAACTCGCTGTACACGTGCGTACTTACAGCTGTGTACACCCCAGGCGTTCTTGCGACTAGCTTCATCTTTCATTTAATAATACAATTCGATTTTTCCGGACATTTTTATACGAGGGTTCTCTGTTTCTTTCTGCTCACAGATGATCTGGTTTAAGTTTGGGCGGAGCGCTTATAAACACCCTGTATATAAGAAATCCATTCGGTGTCTGCCTGTCCTCACTCTCACAGCAGACTAGACCCCCGAGGACGGGGAGACCGAGGTTCGAGTCTAGGTCGTGTGTATTGAGTAAAAAAAAAATTGTTTTCCAATCTCTTTCCACGAAAATGTGGGTAAATTTCTTATACATATAACCTTTTTAATCCCTAACCATTAGAGTAATTACTACATGAGCGTATAACCCGAACGGGTAGTAATATGCGGTTCTTAAAATAAATAATAATAAATAATATTTATATATATATATCCAAGTCTATTATTATATTACGCTCCTTTCTTTATTTAATATTTTAGAATGTTTTCTAAAATTTTATAATTTATAGAAATTAAATTTATTATTATTATTATCACCGCGTCTTACTACCCGTTCGGGCTATACGTACTTAAATTAATTGAACCCATGCCATGCCCTTATATATATATATATATATGGTTGTAAGGGTGGTAGATAACAGCTGGGAAAAGAGTTAACATGTATTCATTCGGTTCTAGAAAGATGAAACTTGGTATGACCTGTATGGATTGTGCCATATTATTGATAATGATCCGAATCTTAAGAATTCCAAGATGGCGGATACAATATGGAGAATGCAACGTACAAATTGAGTCATAAAGAGCTGAAGTTTGCTATGGATACTATGGATTATGTCATATTTATGAGGAAATATACAAAACTTGAAAATTCCAAGCTGGCGGCCGCGATTTATCCTGGTAGCCTGGCAGAGCCATGGACTTTAATACTTGCCATTTTTTTTTATAAATGTCTCTGTCATAAAATATTATATAATAAGGCTGTTCAAGCGAGTTTAAAATGATTTCTGGCATTTCGTTTTTCGTTGTAAAACCACTAATTATTGTACTTTATTAATTAACAAATTTTTGTTCTTAAATAACAATTTTTGAGGAATTTGACTAACATTTCAATTACTATAGAAAACAATTATGGAGTGTTTATTGAAATGTATTCAGGCTTTATTATAATTAAATAATTAATATCTTAATAAATAATGAGAAAATGTGTATAAGCCTATAACAATGAAAATAGTAGAAAAGGTTCTCAACAATGTTTATTTTAAAACCAAAGTTTGTCAATACAGAAGCGAAATAAAATAAAACGCACAAATAATAATTCAAAACTCACTTGAATAGCCTTAATATGGACGGGGATTGATTATTAAACCTAGGTAAATTAACCTAAATGAATAAACACTTACAAAAATATACATGAGAAAGAGGTTAGGCCTACAATGTATCATTGTCCGTTTATTTATTCACAACATTAGATTGGTTTGAATATGAAATAATCCCTCAAAACAATTATTGTTACCATTCCTTGAATCCCATAATTCCCGAGCAAACATCTGTATTGAAAAGGTAAAGAAAGGCCTCTTCAAGACAAAATTCTCATTTAAATTCCAATACACCCCTCGTAGGATTCCTCGCTACGCACACAAGACAAATTACAAGGGTGGATCTACCGAGAAATGTGGGAGGGTTGAAATTGGGAGGTGATGTAGAAGGTTGCGGTATGTGTGTGACAGAGGACGATAGGAGTAGGCAGTGGGTTTGAAACCCTCCCACACTGTTCTTAACGGTGGAGCCAACTTAACTAAATTATCACTAAATGTTGTTAGTTAGAATATCCATTTGAACAAGCAATTAAACTCTACAGGTTTGTTGACAGTCGAGGTGAGTTAATGGGAATAAATTCCAACTAGAATTGAATTTCCTTAGAAAGGGCATTATCCGGCATCTTAAGAAGCTACTAGATACAATTTCAGGTATTCATACGTCAGGCGATCTGAAATGCAGCTGTCACTTTATATATATATAATGTAGGCTATATCAATTCCCTGTATAAATTAATATAAGTAATATAGTAAAATACTATCAATGTGGGCTTCAAAAAATTATTTTTTTCTAAATACATGACATATAAAATTGCACTGTAAGATAGGCTAAAATAAAGACGTAGGAAAAAGGTGGAGGGGAATGCGAGGGTGTACGTAATTATAACTAGGTTGTAGTTAATTTACTCCATCAATGTGGGGGGGGGAGGGAGTTGTACCTAGTTGTAGTGTCTTGTCTCCGTTATAGCTTCTTGTCTCCGTTATAGCTTCTTGTCTCCGTTATAGCTTCTTGTCTCCGTTATCTCCGTTATAGCTTCTTGTCTCTGTTATAGCTTCTTGTCTCCGTTATAGCTTCTTGTCTCCGTTATAGCTTCTTGTCTCCGTTATAGTTTCTTGTCTCCGTTATAGATTCTTGTCTCCATCAATGTGGGGGGAGGGGTGTTGTAAATAGGTTGTAGTTTCTTGTCTACATCGGTGTAAGGGGGGGGGAAACTGTAACTTATTTTCTGTCACTGTTGTTTCTATTTGTCGTTGGTCGACTTGGCCTACATCAGGTGTGGAGAAAGAGTGGTCGGAGAGAATAAGGGGAGTAAACAATAAAGGCAGAATATGTGTTGGTTGTGGGGCTCTCCACTCACATTTGGCGGTCCCTCGTTTGGGGATGGTCACCCGAATGTCACGCAGCATTTTTTTTCCAAAGAGACCGTGATTGATTCAATTTTTTAGACTAATTTATCAGTCACCCGCATTAATGGTCGTGTGGTATAAGTCGTCACTATTGTATTAGATTTGATTACCGCTAACTAGATTGTCAGTTTTGAATCGCAGTTGAATGTACTGAGAAATTTTTCTCCTAAATGGTTCCCTACTCAATCTACGCAATGGCGGGTATATTTCCTAAAAATCTTGCCAGCATTATCATCAAACCCATAGCTGGTTTTTAAAGAGGGGTTGATTCTCTTTCTATAAACTCTACAGTGTTTAAACAGTAGGCCTATCCAAATTAATGCACAAGAAAATATATGTTTAGCTAATAGCCACATATTTCACACTTCACCCGATTTCAAAGTACGTTGTGTCAAGAGCGTGCATCACACGACAATCAACTCTGTGATACAATCAAAGAGCGTGCATCACACGACAATAAACTCTGTGATACAGTCAAGAGCGTGCATCACACGACAATCAACTCTGTGATACAGTCAAGAGCGTGCATCACACGCCTATCAACTCTGTTAAAACCCGCCTCGGTGGCGTAGTTAGCTAACGCGCTTGGCTGCCGAGGACGGGGAGATCGAGGTTCGAATCTCAGTTGGGTGAACTGGGGGTGGTTTTTCCTAAACGAATCAAATAGCTGAAGCTATTATTAATTTTAGAGAGGAATTCACCATCTAGATATCATATTCTGAAAATATCATATTCTGACTCCTCGATAACTCAGTGGTAGAGCATTGGCGTACTAAGCCAAAGGTCCCGGGTTCAATTCCCGTGTCCAAGTGTCATTTTTTTCAATTTTCAGAATATGATTTTCCTAAATGGTTTTCCACTCTCCCTCCACGCAAATGCGAGTTCACTTCCTCTATATTCAACCTTCCCAATTCCTAGCCCATTAGCGTAATTAGTACTTAAGCGTATAACCCGAACGGGTAGTAAGACGCGGTGCTAAATAAATAAAAACAACTCTGTTAAACAATCAATAGCGTGCATCACATGCCAATCAACTTGTGATACAGTCGGTTAGAAATCGTAAATTTACATGGACATTATTGCACGTGGATCATTTCTGATTAAACATTAATGGAGGTAAATAGTTAATAAAATTTCATAATACTGAACATTGTTGAAATATTAAATAATATTTGGATAAAAACTGCATTGAAAAGGCCGTTTTTGATCATTTTAGAATGGCTTCACAGATAATAACTGTGCACAAATCTTCATTATATCATAAAAGAGAAATGTTGTTGTTATCAACAAGAAACTCTGTAGCTTTATTCCTCATCGTCCCCACGGAAAATTTCGAGTAATCAATCAAATACGAGTGCTCACATTTCTGGCATATCTTGGTCTTTTATTTTCCCTTCTACCCCCAAACCTCGCGCTAGCCGTTAGCTGAGTTGGGCCTGCTATGATGAACGCTCCAACTTACCGGGGTTTGAACTGGTAAAGTTACCATGGCTGATTAGTGGTATTGATCCAGAAATTGATCCGATAATGAAGTAAAATGTCTTCAAACGTTAATAATAATAATTAATATACACTAAAAACATACCAATTTTCCAAATACATTAAACTGTGTGAAATAGAGTAGGCCCTATACATTTAAAAACTATGATTATTTTGTTTATAAAAATCTGTCGAAATAGTTAAGAGTTTTCTAAAGAATTTTTTTTTTTAAATCGTGTAGTATATTTTCTTTGAGCTCTTATTCATGAACCATAGAGTAGTAGATAAGTATAGCATATTTGACTGATGTTTAGTTTGTTTTTTCTACTAAAGACGTGAAAAACATCATTTATAGAATAATAGATAAGACTTGAATAGATATTGTTATATTTAATAAATATCAGATGATTAAAATAAATTAAGAATTGGCACCAATATAACACTGTACAAATTAGATAGTAAATAATCGTGTCTGGTAATGAGCACAACAAATGACATGAAATAATTAAAATTGATGCAGTAGAAATATGACTGGGATAAGGTTATTATGTGTTAAATGGTTTTATAATGATCCAAATATAAGATTATTAACAATAAAACATTTAATAAATTAGATAACGAATGAATGAACTTTTAAATATACACAATAAAATGAACAAACAAACCCACACACACTGTAAAGTGGATGATGTAGAAACATATGTGAAATTAAAACAGAAATATATTGATAAAAATGTATGGATGAATAGCTTGAAATGATTATAACATTTATAAATACAAATATAATTTTATTAGCTCATGTAACGAACTACATGGATCTATAAAATGTGTTAAATTAACAATTAAATTGAAAATTGATGGCAAATTCAAGTATGTACAGCATGTTTCATAATTCATGTATGAGGCTCAGAGGGATGGATTGATGCAAGCGACCCAGGGGTGTAAACCCTGCTTTACTTCCCCCTCTACGCCCCTAATGAGAGAAAATCCACCGGGGGGGAGTAGAAACACGCGTCAGTAATTGCAGCGAAACACGACAGGCTGTTACATGTGTGGATATTTGACTGAAAGTCTAAACCACACGAACGCAACATTTTATTTACAACAGCACATAAGGATTACAACAGTTGTTTGAAGAAGAAGTTCATGGGATTAAGGGATGGGGGGGGAGCCTGCTGCCGGCACGTGTTAATTGTGCGGTCGGGGATGTTTGTAACCCACCCCCTCACCCTGTGGCTTCTCTCACATTTATTGAGGGTAACGCCACCAGGTTGCTCACATCGATTCACTCCTTTCGTAACTCTCTGATTCTCACACTTGAATCATGAAACATGGACATGGTGTATAATGACCAAACAATATGTCAAATAAGAGAATATTGTTAAAAAAAAAGCATTGATATTAAAATAAGTTATTATTATTATTAGTATTAGCACCGCGTCTTACTACCCGTCCGGGCTATACGCAATGTGTAGTGGTAGGGTGATTGTGAGATGAAATGGAGGATCTACAGTTTAACGTGGGATCCGAACCACGGTGGAGGCCTGGTATTCCACACATTCACAAGTTGTGATTAATACACGTCTTGTCTGAGGAGAAGGAAGGGTTCGGCAATCAGATGAATCTGTGCCGGGACCGGGGATTGAACCCCGGACCCTCAACACAGAAGCCCGACACCTTACCCCTAGGCCACCAGGTCACCTAATAAGTAGTTACACAATATGTTTAACCCAGCAGTGATTATAGGAAGCAATATTTAAATAAATTGTTTCAAGCTAACTGTAGAAAATGGAAGAGATTATCTATAAATCAGAATTCTTGTCTTGTTAAAATTGTTAAAATATTGAAAAGTGCCCCTTTAATGTCTTCTAGAAGGTAGATTTCCATGATTTGTAAAAAATAAATAAAAAAATGGCCAGTTATAACAAGATACAAGTGTGAATATAATACTCTAAATGTACTGTATTATTAAAAATATACTATACCTTGTTAAAATACAATACCAAAAACATAGTATTGTTCTTTCGATAGTTTATGTAAACTCCAATTTTACAGTATTCTTAAGGAAGTATTATTAGAATCGTTTAACACTTTTATTGATAATATAGTATTACTAAGACAATAAAAAATATTTCCGATTTGGTTAACATTAGTGACTTCCAGCCAATGTTGGCAATAAAGACCTTCTGCTAGCTGTCACCTTTCAAATAACTGTAACTAGCTATTAGATATTTATACATTTTCTTGACCTCCAGAGGTTTCCTATCAGGAATTCTTTCCTTAGTACAGCTTTCCTAATTCATACCCCGTTGTCTAAATACACGGATATATCGAACGGGCTGTAACACAAGGTGCAATAAAAAAAATCAGTCAGGAATGGATATACGTTTTTTAAGGTGGGGATGCAGAAAAGGTAATTTTTGTAGTTTTTATATCAACACTTTTTTTGGTCAAAATAAATTAAATATTTCTCCAGTACAAACATAGAGTTTAATTTTCTTCACATTTTGATATCAACATTTGTTGAATATCTGTTTAGTATGTCCTGGGATTTTATGACAACTTTTTCTGTTCATTTATAAATTTTGTCATCTAATGCCACCATGCTCGTGACAGATATTCAACAACTGTTGATATCAACATGTGAAGAAAATTAAACTCTATGCTTATATTGGAGAAATATTTAATTTATTTTGGCCAAAAAAAGTTTTGCTGTAAGAACTTCAAAAACACTGACCTTTCCTCGGGTCCACCTTAAAACAATGGTTCCCAAAGTGGTCTGTATCGCCCACTGAGGGGTGGAGAGGTTACCTAAAGGGGGGTGGCATGGACAGGGGGTGACTTTAAACCATACAGTGGGATGGTGCACACGAACTTCAGACACACTAATCCGTGCTCTGTAATCCCCTTCCTGAACTATGGAATAAAAACTACGGGTCATGTCTTGGGTCCTAGTCTTACACTGAACTGCAAAATAAAATAAAATAAAATAAAATAAAAAAATCAAGCAAAAAAATAATTGTGTTTATTGTACATTTTTAATTAATATAGTTATTACGTTTATCTATAAAACATTATGTTTTATTAGGTAAGATTAGGAAACTTACAAAGCTAGTTAAATCTGAAACGCGATATATATTTTTAAATGCTTATTTATTTTCCTTATAAGCAAGAAAATAAATGAATAAATAAAAAAGCTACCAAGCTACTTGACTGCAACATTGTATAAGATGAGCGCTCGGAAAAATGTCACGAACATCTCTGAATGATTACTGCATTCAAGATGTTATCGTATCCAAAATAGACTTATAACTCAATTAAAGCTGCAGTTAAATGCCTTAAGTCTGGCTCCAGCCCAATTAAGGGGGGGAAGGATTTACTTTATATGACGATTCTCTGTAATTAAGTGGTAAAGTATTTTGAGCCTACTTATATACCTTCTAGCAGGTATAATTTATTCTGAAATTAGTGTGCGTCCCATTGAGAAACTTTATAAAGACTATGTATCGCCCTAAGAATTTACTGAATAGTTACTAAACGTCTTATTTAAGAGACATGATACATTTACTGGTATCACTGCATAAAGTTAATCAATTTTACTAAATTAATTGAACTAAAACCAGCCTCGGTAGCTGCATAGTCTAAAGCGTCACTCTCGCAGTAGACTATACTGCCGGTGACGAAAGGGTGCGAGGAGGGGGAGGATTGAGGTTCGAATCTTGGTCGAGTGTACTGAGAGTGGTTTTTCCAAAAATGGCTTTCCACTCTCCCTCCCCACCAATGTGGGTAAACTTCCTATAATATAACCTTCTTCATCCTTAAAACCAATCGCATAGTTAGTATATAAGCGTATAGCCCGAAAAGGTAGTAAGATGCGGGGCTAATTTTTTTTAGCTAATATTGGATTTTGTATAAAAGTGTAACTAAACGTTACTATTTTGTATGTATCTTCCTTTCTGAGTGGCGCAAACTTATGAATACTGAATTTTATAAATTAGGGAAGGGGGTGACTGAGGATTAGTTTATGGAACCTAGGGGTGAGGGGTGTTAAAAATATATGGGAAAACTGATTTAGAGCATACTTTAGACATATGCTAATAAATTAAATATTTTAAGGTGGAATGTAAGGAACATGAGTTTGTTCGTATTTTTACAGTTTTTTTTACAAAAAAACCTTTTTTGACACAATCAATAAAATAATTCATGAGTAGACCCGTTTGGTTTAGTTTTCTTTACATAATAATCTCACCCGTTTCGACACAGTGGTATTTGAACAATACTTTTTCTCATAATTTAAAAATTTTCTGTTATATGTAAATCTAATAATAATAATAATTATTATTATTAGCACCGCCTCTTACTAACCATTCGGGTTATACGCACTTACGATAATTTGTAATGTAGGGTGATTGTGAGATGAAATGGAGGACCTACAGTCTAACGTGGGATCCGAACCACGGTGGAGGCCTGGCATTCCACACATTCACAAGTTGTGATTAATTCACGTCTTGTCAGAGGTGACGGAAGGGTTTGGCAATCAGATAAATATGTGCCGGGACCGAGGATTGAACACCGGACCTTCAACACAGAAGTCTGACACCTTACCCTTAGACCACCAGGTCACCTGTAAATGCAATTGCTCGTTTTAAATTACGAGCATTGGCTTCGATCTAGTCTGGGTAAACCCTACAGTAATTAATCCTTATTGACGCAGAGCTACAATATAAATCTTATCTGACAGTTAAATAAGTTACAATTATCTAGTTCTATGTTTTCGCAAGCCATACTCTGTTCTATGCATCCGTCATTGTTGAAAGGTCTTGATGTTGACAGCTGTAGGACAGGACAGGACAGGAAAGGAGACTCCTTGTCAATGTAGGCTCTAACATTGTTTTTTATGTGCTCTAAAAAGGTTCTCTTCTGCACCGCTGATTTATTGACTGAAGGTTTAAGTGAGTTTTGAATGGTTTTCAACATATTGTTGTTTTTGAAGGCTTCCGTGGCTAATGTTTGAATTCAAATTAATGTTATCGGACTTGAAATGCGTTAAAGATTTAGTAACTATCTTAATTAGCCTATTAATTTTTTTTCTAAAAAGAAAAACACTGTCGAGAACCTTCATTAACTTTTTGATTCTTAAAAAAACAGGTTTTACGTATTTATTGAAGTTTTAGTAAAAAAATTTTTAAACGTTAGTAAATACAGTGTAATTTTTTTTTTCAGAAGCAACGAGATATTAGATAAAGTCCCCATGGGCGTAGAAACCAAATTTTTTCTTGGAAAGGGGGGTCCACTAAAAAAAGTATTGTACCTTTATACCTTTAGTTAATAAAAGTTTATATACGTAATATGCAACCACCTCTCTCTCTAAAAAA
>CABFWB010001535.1:65204-84201 GCA_902151455.1 Timema bartmani
GTTAAAAAAAATCATAAGTTCATCAATAATTGACCATTAAAACCTTCCGAAAAGTTCATGAATAATTGAACTTTTGAGAATAATTCATAGCTATGTTTGTTTTTCGATACAGCTGATATTTGTGGAGTCGTGGGCGAAATGCCAAAAATGAAAAGATGTTTTATTTTGTATGTTGTCTTGACAAACACTGAATTTATAATATTTGTGCTACTCACTAATTGAGGTTCATTGTGAATTTGTAATTGTGATGATCACATAGTATTTGTTTTATTATCGAAATCAATTATGCCACCCAAACGAAAAGCCAACGTTCGGGCAGGACAACGTCTGTCGGGTCTGCTAGTTAATATATAAAATGGGAAGACACAATCGTACAAACTTTCTCATATAGTGTATTATTTGAACTAAATCTTAGAGGCCATTTTCAAATAAATTCAAATGTTCTAAAAACTTTAGTCAGTAAACTACTCTTAAATTAATCTAATTTATAAAAAATCATTGTACAGTATTATTTATCATTAAAATAGTCTGCAAATACTAATTTTAAACAAAATCATTTTAGCTATTTTAGAAAATATAAAATGTTCAAAATCAGTCATCAGTAGTAAACTATTAAATATAAAATTACTTTTTTAAATAAAAATAAACAAATATTTATAATGTAAGAAACTTAAAAGATGCACATTTTTAATCAAGATATTCTAGTTTTAAAAAATCAGTAATCAGTAATAACGAATTCTCACCCTTTCCCATACAAAAATGGAATACAATTTCATTTGTCATGCCAAACACTTCCTAGATATCAATTTTAAACAAAATTGTTAAAGCCAATTTCTAAAAATTTGGAATTCAAAAAAATCCCTCTCCAGTAAACTATCCTTATTTAAGGTATAAGGTCAAAATCAAAAGAAAGTCCCAAAGTATAGCCCTAGAAAATCTATATATCTAGTTTGAACAAAATCCACTGAGCCGTTTTGTATCACTGGTCAGGGACAGACAGAAATTGTAAAAACCAATATTTGTGGTTGGGTTCAAATAAACTTAAGGATTCATTCATCATCATAATCTTGAGATCAATTTTTTTATAATTACAATACTTTCTCTTGTTATGAGAAAGTAAAAAATACGTTGGTGCTTCCCCAATAAACGACAATTTAGTTAGATGAATTCCATTTTTTTTATAACTTTCATCAGTTCTTTAATACAAGTGTAATTTCAGTAGTTGAGATTCTTAAAATGGCTTATGAATGTTCATCAGTACGGCTTGACCTCAAGGGTTTTTTGTTGAGATTATAGAAAATGTTTGTTCATATGTATAGGTTGATTAAAAAATACTCAGTATTTTTGTTTAGCAAAATATATAATATTTTCGAATTTATCAGAATCAAGAGAAATGTATATAATATATTTCTTCGTGATGATGCAATTTTCTTAGATTTGGATTACATGGCAGGTTTATCTTCTCAAGTTGAAGTTCAATCTTTGAAAAGGAATGGAAAATATACTTCTAAAAAAATATTTTTTTAATTCTGGTATTTTTAGCATTAATTTTGTTATCATAGATAGATAGTTATAGTTTGCGGGCCACATATGGTCAAATGTGCCTCAAAATAAGTTGTACTCATGGATACCTTACTTTCCATCCATTACTGTTTCCAGCCTGTGGTCTGGATCAGTTTTTTATTCAAGCCACATATTTTCCACTACGGGCTTGCTAGGCCTGTCGTATGCTCTATAATCTAACTTAAAAATAGAACAGACACAAAATCCAGTCCCCTAACGTTGATCCATCACTGTTAAAGGGTAAAGCCACATTTTTACCAATTATAAATTACTCTGCCATGCCAGGAATTGAACCTGGGACACTTAGCTAAAATAGACAGACACGCTTCCAACTGAGCTAAGGTGTCTGATGTTATATATTATCCAAAGAATATATTTTTTAATTCAGTTATTTTAAGAACTAATTTTGTTTTCATAGATAGATAGCAAAGTTATAGCTTGCGCGTCACATAAAATTACATGACGGTCAAAAATTTGGCTCAAAATAAATAGTAGGCCTACTTATGGATACTAGCGCATTTTATTTTTTGTAACTAAATATATATTTCACCCCTTTCGCTAAGAGCCTATAAAATCGACTCCTCACCTGATAATGGATGCTTTTATTTCTATGGTTCTAGTCGACTTGATAAGTATCATATAAATGTCAAACAATGCAAATGATGAACAAAACATTCGTGATATCATGCAAGAGTTTTCATTTCATACTATATATATATATTTTTTTCTTTCTTTCCCAAGAAAAAGCTCCAAACACATTAATGTAATGAAAGAACGAACGAATGAAGGAAAACTTTACAAATTGGCTGTAAACGATTCACAACGCTTGTATCTGCGTCCCTCTCCCCCCAGGCTGAAGGTTCCGCCCTTTCGTCTGTTCCTCTGACGTGCTAATTGACAAGCACTCACCCAGTAAGGGAGAAGGATTGGGTTACGAGGGGGGAGGGGTGGATAATAGGGGCACGTTGAGGGCTATATTCCGAGTGAAATATAAATAATATGAAACATTAAGGATGAACAAAACCTTCATTCATGTTTCTAGGTATGTGTGGTAGTTAAAAAAAACTAGTTTTAATTTTTATTGTTTGTTTTTTCCACCATGTCTTGCTAGCCTTTCGGATAGTATTAAGTCTGTTTGTAACAAGAAAGTTGAACTTAGAGCAAATGTACGCGCATTTGCGTGGAGGGATAGTGGGAAACACCCGCTTCGGTGGCCGCATAATCTAAGGCGTCAATCTCGCTGTAGACTAGACTGCCGATTACAAGGAGATTGAGGTGCGATTCTCGGTCGGATGCACTGAGGTGTCTAAAAAAAACTGTTTTACACTCTCCTTCAACTCAAATGCGGGTACACTTCCTATAAATATAATCTTCCTTATCCCTTAAATCATTATTGTAATTAGTACATAAAGCCCGAAAGGGTAGAAAGACGCGGTGATGAAAAAAAATGGGAAGCTGATGAGGAAAAACCACATTCGGTAAACCCGACTGGGGTTCGAGCCCTGATCTCCCCAATATCAGTAATCTAGAATATTATGAGTGTGACGCCTTATACAATGCAGCCACTGGTGTTTTGTTAAAAAATAGTTCACGTTTATATTGACTGGTGGTTAAGACTCCTTGTCTTCAGTGTTAAAACCAACCAATAGGAGAACTCCTGGCAACCTGTTGTTGTGAAGGCTAGCTTCCTATTGGGTAAAAGGTAGCCAACTCATCACCAGATTTTCAAATAGAACGAAGGAAGATTTTAAACAAAGAAAGATTTAGAACGTATCATAGTGAATTTACTTCTGAAAACGCCTGGTCATCACTGGAATGAAGTATTAAAAGGAAAATTTAAATACAGTTCTTTAAAGTAAAATATATTTCATCCATGACTTTTTGAATAAATGAGAGGGGCCCAAGACAGTATCATTACAACGTAGGATGCTTGTGCCCGATCAAGACTGACTGCACCATGTAAAAAAATAGTGTCCATATTGTCTAACCATTAATAATACACATATGCCATAGTGAATAGTCCAATCTGTGTTTTATTCTCTTTTGATGAAGAAGGAGACAGATGTACACTGAAACTATCATAGTTGTGTGTTTTGTTGTGTTTTAACTGTGAACTTTGAGTCCTACAGTTTCCTGGTAAGTGTGTAGGCCTTGACCTTCTATCCTCCTTTCAATGTTTAATTTAATACACATATGAAAAAAGTAATAAAATTGTATTTTTTTTTAATAATTTATTTTTGATAAAAAAATATTACCATCACTTTTCTTGTTTTAAAAACTTTGCTTGTCAAAAGTGACAGCTGCTAAACATATGGTCTATCAAATCATATGTTTTGGCGTAGGGCAATATTTAGAAATCTAGTAACTTTTACAGAAATTTTCTACTGTTCTTCCTACCAAAATCAGACTGTATATTGTCTTTTACCCCCTACCCCTTTCCCTTCGCATAAACTAAATAAATAATATAATAAAATATAATTGAAGTTTTGTGGTTATCTCGCCATTGCTGATGAGGTTTCTGAAACCTCACTCTCCACTCCTCAGTCCCTTATACTTGTTTTAACGCCTATTGAACCATATAAAGTAAACTACAGTAGCCCCATGGCTTCTTTGGTGCTGACTGACAGTTCACAGCTGACTTCTGACAGTCAACATTTAGGTATATACCTAAATATTGACTGTCAGAAGTGACAGCTGCTAAAGACAAGTTTTTTTGCAGATCATATGGTTCGGCATAGGGATACATAATTTGGTCCGGTAGCTTTTCAAAGCCGTCAGCTGTCAGCTGTGAGTTGTCAGTCAGCACCAAAGAAGCCATGGGGCTACTGTAACTTACAACCCTGTGTTTACTTTCTCTTATAGATAGAATAATGTAATTGTGAACGTTTTTGACCTAGAGCTTTTGATGAATCTTGACGTTCTATGCTCCACCGAATTAAAAAAGTGAGTGTTACAATTATATCAGTTAGTCTTGTGTCTGTCTGTTTATTAGTGCCCTTGTTTGTCAGTCTGTCCCTCTGTTTGTTTGTCAGTTTCCATGTATGTATGCCCGTACCTGGAGCTACATCCGAAATGGTTTGATGGAATTAGTTCAAGGAGTTTTTTCTAAATTTTAGTTTTAACCTTCAAATTAAGGGTTTTTTTTAACTGATAATTGATTTTTGAAAATTATATTTGGTTAAAAATGTATATTTGAGGTCTTTTTACATTATAGATAAGCCTATTTTTTTAATAAATATTTTTTAACTGTAGTTTACTGAAGATTGACTTTTGAAAATTGTGTTCACAAACTAAAATGACTTTAATAAAAAGGATGTTACTGTGTTGTAGCATTTATTAACTTCCTGATCTACCTGGAACTCAAGGAAGTATTGTGTTAGTGGAAAAAAACAATGTTAACATTTTAAAGGTAGGCCTATTCTTAAATAGTGAATTTTTGGAAAGTTTAAACGACTTTTTTTTTTCAATTTGTTAATTTACTTGTATTTTAATTTAATCAAAAATCGATGCATGATAGGCTACATTATAACATAAGAAAATACAACCGTAGGGCATTTTCCCTAAGAATTATAAAAATATGATCGGTGACCACGCAGTCTGGAAGGTATGAAGCTTGCTTGCTTGCTTGATTGCCGGTAAAGAGAAGGGTAAGGTTCGACTCTCTGCTGAATATTTGTGGGGTAGTACTCAAATGTGATTAATCAATGTTGGTTCCCTATTCCCTCTACTAGATAATAAGGGCTATTTTTTCTCCCTCGCCCGTAGACTGATCTATTAAGACGCTAACCCATATTTGCGGGCACGCAGACTGAATGTCAAACCCATTTATTCTGATTTGCCGGTGATGGGAAAATCGGGATTTGATTCTTGGCTAGATGTATTGAGAATTCAATAGCCAAAGCTCTTATTTATGCTATTAGTGGGAATTACTCCATCTATATATCATATTCTGAAAATTGAAAATTGACACCTGGACACGGGAATCGAACCCAGAACCTTTGGCGTACTAAGTCAAAGGTCCCGTGTTCGATTCCCGTGTCCAGGTGTCATTTTTCAATTTTCAGAATAGATGTATTGAGTTTTTTTCCCCTAAATTATTTACAACTCTCCAATAAAGAAAATTGAGATTAGCTTACCCTAAATACTTGCATTCTCACCCCTAACCAATTAGCATAGCCCGGACGCTTATTAAGACGCGGTAGAAACTAAATTAAAAATAAATAAATTAAGCCGTTAAGTAACGCTTGTGTATTCAAACTAAAAAAAATAATATTTGTCCAGTGCTCCATGTTGCTGCGCGCATAAACGGACCCCAGCTTACACCATCGCTTTCATAACCCGCCCGTATATGACAGTAATGACTTGACAAATGAAGTGAGGTCGACACGGAATTAATGTTTAATTTTAATTGACATTTCTTGTAGAGGTCGTATAGTGGAAACGTTGTGTTGGCTAAGTTAATATAATAAAACCGTATATATTTAAACTACTATTTATTATATTAATTTGCTTCTAGTATTTCACTTAATACATGGCACGCTTATTGGATAGTATGCGAGTGGCCATCAACAGATTTATTGTAAATTCACAATATAAATTTCTTAGCTACGTCATAGAGGACAAATTTATAGGTTATGTAATTTAACTACTATTCATTACTACACCTTGTCTTTCATTATAACAATTGAACCCGCAGCAATTACCCGAGCGGCTAGCGCGAGATGCCGTCAAGTGCTTTATAAAACATGATTCCCGAGAGTTGACACAAGAGGGTCCCTGACTTAAACGTGTTAAAAACAGTCGCAGGTGAGTTGCGGCCACACGAATTGTTTATCTCTAAAGAGTAGCAGTTGAATTGCGGCCCACATTTTTAAAGCCACGTATGAATTGTGGTCCGGGCTGTTGACCTAACCTAACCTAACCTAACCTAACCTAACCTAACTTAACAAACCTTCAAATTTTTGCCAAAACCATTGAACGATAAGAACTGAGGAAGTATGGATATTATGAGGGATGTCGACATGAGACGATGATGGTTTATATCTGAAATTTAAGCCAGCATGATAGAAAGCACACTGATAATTAGGTGGATGCAATTCATAGCTCTTTCTCAAGTGAGTGGGCCGCAATTCGTACGTGTCTCTCAAAAAGCCGTGCCGCAACTCGTACACGATTCCAAGATTAGGCCGCAGCTCACTTACATTGTTAAAAACAAGATCGATGAGTCGTACTTCAACCAACTAAACTGACATTTTGAAATTAGCCAGTGAAACCCTCCCATTGGTACTCATGATCAAACATGGGTCAAATAACTATTCTCCTGTATAGTTATCTGCCACATTCCCCTGCGGTGTGTGGTCCGAAACAAGGAAAGCAAACATGCCCAACTGAAAGTCTTTACATTACGGCTTGTTTTGCAGACTACCTGGCTAGCAGATTATTGACCCAGATAAAATCCCAGTGTTGCCTACAGGATTTCTTAACAAACATACTATTTCTCTATAAATTGTCAGTAAAGATTGCAGCAATGTCTTACCACCCATACGCTAGTGGGAAAGAGTGGCGGAAGATAGAATTTAGAGGAAGCGTACCTACATTTGCGTGGAAGTAGAGTGGATCATGAAAAATAAAAAAAATTAGAATTTTTTTACTAACAATTTTTATTATTTTAACTTATATAAAATCCATTAAGGGTTTTGTATAACAGATTGATGCAAATTTCAAATTCACCTCCAAATAACAATCTGTATTTTTTATTATGATATTTTATAAGCATATTAAATATGGCTAGCCTATGAATATAAAAGTAGTGAATGAAAATAAGGGTACTTTACTAAAGGTAACAAACAAAAGGGTCAATTATCCTCAAAATAGCTCTAATAAGTTTATTTAAACTTTACTCATCATTAATAGATACAGCACTCATAAACTTATAAATGTCGATTGGAAGGAACAAATTATAAGAATAATGTACAAGTTTAACATCAAGTTTTGCATCTGTTTCACAAGTACCTCTAGAGGATCCCAAAAGTTTGATGAGACAAATCAATTGTTATATCCTCTCTTTGAAGCACAAACAATGTAACTTAGAAAGAAAAGGGTGAAAACAAATTCACTGTGGTTTGGAGATCCTTAGCTATGTTAGCTAGCACGTGATCAAGATGCAGAGAAACGGAAACGACCTTGTTTCTTACGCGTCATTTATTTTATATCAAACAAAAAAATCTAAAATGCTTTTTTCTCTCTCCGCGTCCCGAAGATTCTTTCGCTACACAGACCATTTGGCACCCCCCCTTACGCCAGCAGCCCGGACTTGCACCACGGCTGCCCCTACTCCCCCGTCCCCATAGATCTGGCCTTGAAGGGCTAGCCGAGGGTGTTATGTCGGTACTAATATTAGGCTAGTTTGTAAATCTTGTGGTCAAACAATCATTTGGTTTAAAAAGTGCACGTCAAATATCTTAAATATATATATATATATATATATTTAAGATATTAGCACCGCGTCTTTCTACCCTCTTGGGCTATACGCATATGTAATCTACTAATAAAGCTAATTTGTTAGAAATGATGAAAGATGAGTTTAAAATAAGTGCACCCACATACGCGTGGAGGGAGAGTGGGTAGCATTTAGGAAAAGCCCCATTCATTACACCCAAAGGGGATTCGAACTCTAAATCTTCCTATCATTAGTGGTTCAATCTATTGTGAATGACGCTTTTGAGGAGTGTTTATTAAAGTTTTGGGGATGGAGGACCACTTAATGGAAGTTGCGAGCATTGCCTGACCACCGGGGTCCTGGGAGTAGGGCACGTGGGGGGGGTAGTAGAAAATTATGCAGAAAATACATTGTTTTTAAGCAATTCCATTTTCAAACCACATATACAAGACTAAAATCAATATTTATTAAACTAAATGTATAGAACAAAATATCGTATAATTATATTGAATTAGTAAGTAATAGTTTTTTGATTATCTTTAACACTCTAAACGTCATAGTTTTCAATAAATAATTTGTTCAGATTTGTTGACATAAAGTTGGCTTGGACTTCCTTTTATATGTGATTTGTGTCCACCGAGGAAAACAAAACACATCATAATATAGATATTTCATATTTAGTATTTTGCATTTCAAATTTTTATATTATATTTATGCTATCAATATTCTTTGATCCATTATTATTACTAAACCTCATGGGATCCTGCGGACCACTTGATAGGCCACGGTGGACCACACTTTAAGAAACACTGCTTTAAACCATGTGGCCACCGAAGAGGGTAATCATATTTTTTCTTTTATAATCCAATAAAATTGATTTTTTTTTCAAATATAGTCTCTAAACCACTCGATCAATCGTTATATTCTCCAAATGACTGTAGAATAATTTTCTTTAAGTTTTTATTGATCACCAAATTAATTTCAGTCCAAAAAATAATTCACAGAATACATTTCTAAAATCCAAAGATAAACTATATTTGTTGTTTTTTGTTTTTAATTCATATTTATAAGCAAATCGTGTTTCTTTGACAGATAAATGTTGCATATAGTTAACGCTCCACATCTTTATTTGATGTGATCTAATATTTACATACATAAATATTCAAACAAATAGATTATTTCTTCCATTAAAAGCGTCCATCATAGCAGGCCCAACTAAGCTCGCGCGAGGTATGGAAGTTAAAGGGAAAAGAAAAGACTAAGATAGGCCAGAAATGTGTGATGTACATTCATATTTGAATGATTACTCGAGATTTTCCGCGGTTACGATGGGTGACAAAGCGACAAAGTTTCTTGTTAATAACTACAGTATGTCTCTGTTATGACGGAATGAAGATTTGTCCACAGTGCTTAGCTGTGAAGATTCTAAAATTATCAAAAACGGCCTTTTCAATTCAGTTTTTATTAACATATCATTTAATATTTCAACAATGTTTAGTATTAGGAACTTCTATTAACTCTTCATCTCCATTAATGTTTAATCAGGAATGATCCACATGTAATGGTATTTGTGTAAATTTACGATTTCTAGCCGACTGTATCACAAAGTTGATTGGCATGTGATGCACGCTATTAAAAGGCAGCTTAAACTTCAGAGTAACCAAGGAAATGATCATACAAATAAAATCTTATGTACTGTATATTTGTGTGAAGGTAAAGTAACTTCAAGATCAAATAGCTGTGCAAAGAAACTTAGGAATGGCTGAAGATGTATTTAAAAAAAATACTTTTACCTACATTGAGACCCTAATGCCTTGGACCATGTAGTTGCCGGTGTGGGTTACTTTAGAATCCAGAAATCTGATTATTTGAATTATTATCATATACAACCTAGAATTGTGAGGTTGATCATTTATTTATAATACATACTTTTGTTATTCTGACACCTCCAACCGTTTTACCACTACTTCAGTTAACACACACACAAAAGGCATATATTTGGCATGTACTTACGTGCCTAAGGAAAATTTATGGTGTGTATCGTGGATTTAATTATCTTTACCCTTACATATAGTTGAGTTTGATTCCTTAGTCACGTAATGATATAATTATGTGGATAGTTCCAAAACCAGAAAACATAAACAGAGAATAGCATGACACAGATATTAAAAAAAAACTTATATATGTATTTCTAGCCCTGCACGTAAGACAACGTGACTATTGTAACTGGGCTCTCCAAAACCAAGAAAAATAGCAAGTTGAAACTTGGAATATGCCTGCCTACCCAAAGAAACCTAAGGATGGGCACCCTCTGGATTATTTTCTTCTACTATTATATATACATTTCTAAACTCTGAGTTTGGTAGACTTAAGTGTAGTGAAAGTACGTCTACAATGAATCTAATTCATTTAGTCTGATTCACATACATTTAAATATGTATTAACAATTCCATTTATAACTAACCATCAATTTCGGTGTTGGTGAATCTAAACACTAAAACGTCCAAGAAACCAATTAATGTCATTCTGACATTGTAACTTTTAAAAAACAAACCTACTATATTGGTGTTTGAACCTAAGACTTGAATAAACTGTTTCTCTACGAAATTTCTTATTTTGGTAGCACAAAGAGCAAGTGAAATTATTAAATAGTAAGGGGGCGAAAGGCTGGGTGTAGATAACCAATGCACTCCACCCTATGGTCTTAAGCTTCATACTGCGGTCGCAGCAAGCAAAGCCAGACAGTTTGGTCACTTTAATGGATGCTATAACTTTTGCCGAAAGGCATGGAGTGTGGCAATAACCACTTTTCGGAACTGTTTCCAGCACACTGGTCTAGCTACTGGATGCGCAACTTTTGATGTAAGAGGTTGAAATGTCACTCAACGAACTGCTACAATTCATCAATGACAATTCTTTTGAAATTAAAAACCTTATCGGTATTGATTTTGAAGTTTTCTTTTAGCACCGCGTCTTACCACTCATTCGGGTTAAAAGCTTGTCTACTAATTACGGAAGTATGTTAGGGATAAGGAAGGTCTATACAGAGGAAAAATAGCCACATTTGTGGGGAAGTGAGAGTGGAAAACTATTAAATAAAAACCACCCTCAGTGCACCCAACAAGGATTCGAATCCCGATATCCCCGTCAAAAGCAGTCCAGTATATTGCGAGAGTGACGCCATAGACCATTCGACATGGACGCGAGTAAAACTATGAAGTTATAACGAACTAAATCTCACAAGATAATGTCACTGTTGAGGCTGTGAAAGATGGAACTGAGAGAGATAGAATATGACTAAGGTGAAGGCAGTGTTGGAGGCGTTTAGAACTCTGCTAAAGTTTATTGTATCACTCGGCTTCTAACAGGTTTTTCCCCAGAACTAAATTAGCGGATTAATATTGACTACCGGCTTCTTGGCTGGTTGTGTAGTTTCTAGTTTGGTGGTTATAGTGTTTGAGGCGTTTCCTTGTTTTTGACGACAGCCATGGCTCGGTTTTACTTCTCAATGAATCGATTACGTCAAGAAGAGTGTACCTGACTTATGGATCATAAAAGGAATTATGAGAAAGAGAATGAGAAATGTAGAAGGATAGTGTAAATTCTATTATTTCAAAGGTTTGGATTGTCACGCGAACTTCTAATTAGTCATTGGCGGCTCGTGTATCGCGTATGTGGGGACTGCGGATAAGAACAGTTGTGGAAAGATGATACATGTATTCAAACAATTGTATACCTTTTAGGCATCAATCGTCGATGATTTATTTATATTATTCAGGGGTAATTTATTATGTATGAAAGTTACATCCAACTGAACAATGTATCTACGTACATTGTTGTTTTGTGACTAATCTCCACATTGTCCTGGTGTTCTTAATCTTTTACAATATATACGCTCTTATGTCTTTGTTAACAAATAAAAATAAGAAAGCCTCGGTGGCTCCACCGGTAGTTATCGTTCGACGTCACTATTAGTTCCGGTCAATGATTAAATGTACAGTACAGTGTGAAATTAGGTGTGGAGAAAAGGCAGACTCTTGAGAAGGATGCATTGAAAATATTAATCCAAACGGTACAAAGCAAACCTCTAATTTTAGGTTAAATTTCGATTTTAGTGAACATCAGATATTGTGAACCCAATGTATCTGTCCATTAGTACCTCATTATAAAAGGATTTGACTGGATATTGACGCATTAAGCGCCGTGACCACAGATGTGTGTAGTTCCAAACCAAAGAAAAATATAAAGGGGCGCTTTTCAAGTCTACTTAGTGAAACCTCAAGGTATGCACCTCAGGTATAGTAAAAAAAATGTATTGAACCTTAGATAGCGTGGCTAGTGGGATGTGCATCTTTAGTTTCAATTAAACAAGACATTTTAAAATCTAAATAGGGAAATATTTCGGATGTACACCTTATAATCATTTTGTTTGTTTGTTTATTAGGATTTACTCAATTTTGTAACAATTTATCAGATATAGTACATGAAACACAGATCAACGTAGATTATATACAATGAGTACCAGCCCCCAAAGGGCTCTCGAACGTTAGCACGACATGGAACATATATAATAACAGTAAAACATATAGAGCCCTGACGAGCTGATCAAATGGTGCGAGCCGCCGGGGTCGGTTTCACTAAATAATAGCACACCACCAGGGCTACGATGACATTTCCATACGTAGCCCCGGTGTTAAAAAAAAATTAAATCCCTCCGTTGGCTATTTCTGCCCATTTGGCACTGAAGTGTTTGTGGGGGGAACAAATAAAAATGTATGGTAAATATTTGAAACTGGGATTACCGCCCACCCCTCGTGGGCAGCCTTGTAAAGTTTAACTTGTACTATTGTTGTTCTCAGTACAGTTAGAGGAAAATGGATAATTTAGACAGACTATTCGAGGACGGGGAACATCAGAAGGACTTTGTTCTTCAATAACGAGGGACTAGACAGGGAGACACCGGCCCCCAGTTCGAGGACCGGCTAGGGAGTAACACTTTTCTTTATTGAGAGGACGGACGCTCACAGGCACAACAGTGAAATACACATATTACACAGACAGCAAGAGAATACAATAAACCTCGTCTCATCTCTACTCCAGAGTGAGGTGGGTGCGAGAACAGTCCAAGCCACTTCGTGGCGTGGGCAGCACGGCTGTCCCTTATAACGTGAAATAATAAGTGAGATAGATAACTTTAAATAATATGTGAAATTGTAATGTTCTGGTAATAAAAATGAAACTGAAAATAGAAAAATAGACTGTCTGTAGCCAGAACGGACCAACGCACACCGGTTGTTTGGTGCGGTTGGGGACGAGCACATGATGTCACAGCACACACAGCTTAGCGCCAGCCGGGAAATCTCGCGAGGCGCCGGAGCCGAGTCCTGGTGAAGCCGGCCTCAGACTTGCTCAGGAGCGTTCGCTCCTCGTCGCCACACCTCCTGAGTCAGCCATACCCGGCAGGAGGGGTGGGGGGCACGACACCGTCACTGATGCGTCTGTGAACAAGAGTTGGGGCGTCGTAATCGCCGATTGCATTAGAACTAGCCAGGATTATTTTGTTTGTTTGTATGGTATTTATTTTGTTTGAACATCATATTGTGATACATGAAACAGGAAGCACATAGAATTACTGTAAACACCAGCCACGAAGGGCTCTCGGAGACTAACACAACATAGAACATTTACATAAACTAATTTAAGCGAAATAATATGGCGCCCAAACGGGCTGATTGTTTGCATTCTTTAGGATAGGGGCGGGAAAATTTACAAAAACCCACCCCATCACACTTACTGGGTTGACTGTGACCTTAACTATATACATGGTACAAAAGGAAGGAAAAAAAGAAACAGTGGAATGAAAGAACTGGTATGGATAATACAAAAAAAAAGTTTAAATGACCCCTATCGAGCGAGCCGCCGGGGTCGGTCGGGGTAAATGGATCATTTTTAACGTTCATGGGTAGCCTGAAACACTAGACACTGTGAATACCTATTCGGGTAAGTAAAGAGCCAAGAAACACAGACAGTGGTAACTTAGTAGGTATTAATCAACTTTCTTTGCGTAACCTTAGTTTTTGCTACCACACATATTGTGAGCCTGAAGTATTAAACTGCGTGATTGCTGTGTGGAAGGATGCCAAACAAAGGACCATGAAAATGTTAAGCTTTGTATGGGTAGTTACTTAGGGAAACTAGTGGATATGCACATCAACTTTTTTTTAAATTCTATATATATATATATATATGGCAAACCCCGGCGAGTTTTCTTTGCAAATGGATGTAAATTAAGGTAATTCCAGCTTTGTTTTGAACGTAACAACTTAAAGTTACTGGTATTGTATTGTATTTTTCACACATTATTTTAGTTTCTACATACTTAAAGGGCATCTAGAATCATCAAATTTGGCACGCTTATGGCAATTGGATGTGCCAATATGCCTGCCAAATTTTATGATTCTAGCTATCCCATAAGTGTGTCGTAAAATGAAAAAATTGTGTGGAAAATGTGCAAAATTTGCCTAAAATAAAAAAAATCTAGCTTTATCTAAGATATAACCAATGAATATGCGACAAAAAGTAATAGAACCAAACTTGTGGATCTCACCAAATCCATAGCTGCTGGTGCAATCCGTTTTTTGATAGGTCTTACCGTTTAGCCACAAGAAACCTCCAAAGAAAGGTCCGCACCCACTTTAAAGTTGCTCCACCATTTTGATTTTTTTTCGGGGATTAAAAATTAATTTTTTTTAAACTTTTTGGAATTTTTCCATCGGTTACAGGCTAGAAGCTAGAAGCTTGTCAAATTTCAAGTTTCTAGCTCATCTGTAAGTGGGTAAACATTAATGTCAGTGAGTGAGTGAATGAGTGCCATGTGGCTTTATAGCAGTATGAAAATCTTACACCTTAGATTGCATGAACACCTGCATGGGTGACTACAAAACCAATCGGCATAAACAACTGAAACTTTGCATACGTACTTAGTGAAAACTGGGTGTGCAAAATAGAAACATTTTAACTTATTTCTACCTTACAAGCCTGAAGAACTTGATTACATGACTCGGTTTCTATTGAAAGGAGAAATTCCAACTTTCAATACACAGGGAAATATAAAATGCTACTAGCTTTACCCGGGTAGCACTAGTATTTGCAGCTAGTAGCATAATTATATATATTTAAAAAAATTGGTCTGTCTTATTCAGTTATTTATTTCAAAAATTGCGCAGATGTAAAGAACAACTTTTTAAATTGGTCCTTAACTTCGCGACCGACGGCAGCTACCTTTAGTGAGTATCCTCAAAGAGCTCGAACCAGGTGGCCGTGGTTGACTCGTCAGTAAACACCGGTAAAATACCCTCGCTTTGAGGGCTTGGGGTTGACCTTATTAAAATAGCTGCTGTGCGGGAAAGAGCTTTTGGTTTTACATTATTTTCGCGATCCTTTCTAGCGTCACGTCGGACCGGAGGTTAGACGCAGGTAAAAGGAAGCTAGGAAGAAGAAGAGAATAGAGAGGAAGCAACATTAACCCTCTAGGGCAGGGATTCCCAACCAGAGTTCCGCGAGAATTTGCAAAAGCTTGCGAAAAAAATAGTACAACTTGCCACTTTTTTTTTGTAAATTAATAAATATTAAGGTTTCGACGTGACATATAGATAAAACAAAGAAGCATTTTGAAAGTTTAGATATTTGCTTGATAGTTATTTAAGAAATGTGAGAGATATAGGTTGCATTTTCTTAAAGATGGCTGACGTGTGCGACCGACACTGCTATGTTTGTTTTCTTACTCGCGTCAATTGTCTGTGAGCAATTCTCTTTGATAGTTATATTTGTTCATCTCAATAAGTGAAAGCAATGATTTGTTATTTTATTTGTTGCTTAGTGACACTTAATATTTTGTTAATGTGATAGTGTTTAGTTAACTATTTTAAAGCATTTCTAACTACTACTACTACTACTACTACTACTACTACTACTACTACTACTACTACTACTACTACTACTACTACTACAATAGCCCCATGGCTTCTTTGGTGCTGACTGACAGCTCACAGCTGACAGCTGATGGCGTTGAAAAGCTACCAGACCAAATTATGTATCCCTACGCTGAACCATATGATCTGCAAAAAAACATGTGTTTAGCAGCTGTCAATATACCTAACTGTTGACTGTCAGCTGTCAGCTGTGAACTGTCAGTCAGCACCAAAGAAGCCATGGGGCTACTGTACTTGCCGTGGACAAGATGTTTGTAAACTGACGTCTTCTTATTAAGACATGGACAGTTGCTGGATTTATCATGGGATCGTTGTATTGGATTATGCACAGATGGCCCCCCTCAATCATTGGCTCAATAAAAGGATTTGTTGCTCTTGTCAAAGAAAATAATCCAGACATTATAACGACCCACTGCTTTCTTCATAGAGAAGTTCTGGTTTTTAAAACGATTAGAGAAGATTTGAAATATGTTCTTGATACAGCTGTTAACATAGTTAATTTTATTAATCAGCGTCCTCCGCAGTCCCGCATGTTTACAAAAATTTGTGAAAACATGGGCAAAGACCACGTCACGTGATTCTTCTTCTACACACCGAAGTTAAATGGCTTTCAAGGGGGAAAGTGTTGACACACATATTCGAACTACAAGAGCAGCTACAGATTCTTCAGAGAAAATAATAAAAGTTATTTTTCCAACTATCTTAAGGACGAATCGTGGCTCCTAAAACTAGCATACCTGGCAGATATTTATGAACGCCATAATAAGTTGAACACCAACATGCAAGGTACCAAGGAAAGTATTTTGTCGTGTACAGACAAACTTGTAGCATTCAAAAATAAAATTGGTGCTTGGAAAAAACATCTTTCTAAGGGTAGTTTTGAAATATTGCCCCTATTTTCTCATCTTCGAAGAAATACAACTGACAACTACCGTGAAACCGTTATGCCCCTGATTTCCGGCCATATGGAAACTCTGGCTGAAAATCTTGCCAAGTACTTCCCTTCTTTGTCATCGGAAGATTATGATTGTGTCAGGAACCCTTTCACTGATTCTTCAAGCAGTTCAGAAGATTTACTCAGCCTGCAGGAAGAATAACAATTGACTGAACTGAAGTATGATCTCACACTAGAAATTAAATTTAGTGAAATGTCATTAGATGTGTTTTGGATATCAGTGAAAACAGAGTTTCTTGCCATTTCCCAGAAAGCTATAAACATATTGCTACAATTCTCAACATCGTACTTGTGTGAGCAAACATTTTCATGTTTAATGAATGTAAAAAACAAAGAGAAGAATATACTGTTGTTTGTGGAAGAAGAACTTTGTGTGTGCCTATTGAAGATACGACCACGAATTAAATTGTGTTCAAAAAAGCAAGGCCAAGTTTTACAATAAATTGATTGACAGAAGGAATCATTGTTATTCTATCAGTTGTGAATTAATAATAAAACAATAAAATGTAACTTATTTTTTCGTTAACGAGTTTATAAAAAAACATTATAATAACACAAAGCTATTGCAAAATATATACACCAAGTTTGTTTATAACCTGTAAGCCTGATGTAAACTAAAGTAGTTTGTAATTTTTTTTATTAACAGTAATATTAGTAAGCTAAGTTTTAATAGGCAGTAAATATTCATATAATATTTTATTCAAAAGTATGATTAAATTATTATTTACTACTAACCCATTAATTTAACCCTTGCAAATTTATTATATATGCCAGCCAGGTAGGGATTCCTTGAGATTTTTCAAAATATTTCAAGGGTTCCTAAAAAAAAAATGTTGGGAATCACTGCTCTTGGGAGTAGTTCTTAGAAGTAACTTTAGTAAAATGTAGAGATGATTTTTTAATAACAGTGTCAACGTTTTGTACATGTATATTATTTCATATTATATATCATCATCATCATCATCATCATCATCATTATCATCATCAACAGCTTACTGCCACTCGCAGGGTCTGTTTATAACACAAGCCTCTCCATTTACTCCTGTCCTATCACCAATTTATCTTCCTCCACGCCAGCCCAATCCACACCTCTCCTCTCCACACCCCCTTTATCCACCTGTCCCTGGGTCTTCCTCTTGGCCTCCTGCCCGTCCCCTCCATCCCTCCTCCTTCTCTCTCTCTCTCAGCCATTCATTCCTCACCCTGTCCATCCTTGTCACTCCCAGCCTACTCCTCAGAAATTTCATCTCACATGCCTTTATCCTGCTCTTGTCGCTTTCCTTTATAAAACAGTAGGCTCGCGACTATCCGGTCCAATGTGGCGGTCGGCCGGACCGGATAGCAAAAAAATCCGGATAAGCCGATCATGAGGGTGAATCATTTTCTGTGTATTCAACGCCCACAGTGTGTGATGGATGTGTATTACTCGTATTTACATTCAAACATTACAATAATAAATACAGATTTCACAAATAATCATAAAACACTACAAGAAGAGACTGATAAAAACTGAAAATCGTCCAAACAACCCGATCGAGTAAGATACATTTTGCTGACTGAGTATTGTGAATGTACATACAATAATATAGAGTCATACTTTACATGTACAGACATGCAAAGATATGCGCGCGAATCTGACGCATCTAAAGTCACCTCTCAGTCCATACAGCTTTTCAAACAACATCCTGTGCGTGTATTGTGGGAATTGGCGCATCTTTTTAAGGCACTTACGAATGAAAAGTACTGTACAATATTGAAATCAACGCTTCTATACACTCAATTTGTGGATACAAACTACTGTACTATAGTATTATTATTATTATTATTATTATTAGCACCGCGTCTTACTACCCGTTCGGGTTATACGCACTTACGCTAATGTGAAATGGTAGGGTAATTGTGAGATGAAAATGGAGGACCTACAGTTTAACGTGGAATCCGAACCACGGTGGAGGCCTGGCATTCCTCACATTCACAAGTTGTGATTAATACACGTCTTGTCAGAGGTGAAGGAAGGGTTTGGCAATCAGATAAATCTGTGCCGGGACC
>CABFWB010001535.1:84924-95806 GCA_902151455.1 Timema bartmani
TCTTAGGTGGACAAAGATGCGCCTCTTTTCTCATTGATTATATATCATTGTATATTATTTTATGCGTGTTCTTATGTGGAGTGGTGATGATACAATGTACATTATTCCGTTCAGAAATCTTACGAGTTTATAGAAAGAGAGAGAAAGTCTGTGCGGTGTGCCGTACCATTTATTTTAACTATCAATAACTTGATAAAAAGATAGATTCAATAAACAAATTGAAAATTAAAGAGAGAAAACAATATAACTACTTATCTACATATTATTTTTGTTAATATACTTGTATAAACTATATACAATACACTTAATAATAAACAAGATTTATTTCTCCGTAATTTTTCCTAGCAGATTTTACAGTCGTAGTGGTGTTGGATAAAGGGCTGGAGAAGGGCTGGAGGCTAGATACTGGAGAAGTAGGTAGAACGGGGATGATCCCCAAGGATAAGGCAAGGCCATAAACCGCTGCGAAATGTATGCCACGCCTTTCATTTGTGTGCATTTCAATAATTGTCTATTTACGACTATATAATGTTTGCACATTTGCATGCCTCCCTAAATATGTACGGAATATCCGTGTAGTACTCTCGTTACGAAAGGGAGCAATTGTATGAGAATATCCGTGTAGTACTCTCGTTACGAAAGGGAAGCAGTTGTATGAGAATATCCGTGTAGTACTCTCGTTACGAAAGGGAGCAATTGTATGAGAATATCCGTGTAGTACTCTCGTTACGAAAGGGAGCAATTGTATGAGAATATCCGTGTAGTACTCTCGTTACGAAAGGGAGCAATTGTATGAGAATATCCGTGTAGTACTCTCGTTACGAAAGGGAGCAATTGTATGAGAATATGCGTGCACTATAATCATTATTGTTTTTTGCTAATTACAGCCGAGATCTCTTTGTTTAGATGCTCGTTACAACAATGTTCTACTCATCTACTGTATACATTTCTAGTTTTCACCGCGTTTTGGTAGCCTTGAGGGTTATACCAATACATTGATTACACTAAGAGAAGATTAATGAGGATGGTATAATTCTAGAGGAAATGTGCTCACATTTACGCTGAGATAGAGTGAGCCACTATTCAGGGAAAACCAACCTCAATACACTTGACATGGATTTGAACCCTGATATCCCAGTCACCGGCAATCCATAATGTGGTGCGTTAGACCATGCGAACATAGATGCGTAATACCCGCTTCGGTGGCCGCATGGTTTAAGGTGATGCAATATACTAGACTACCGATGAGGGGGAGATCGTGGTTCAATCCCGGTTGGATGTACGGTTTTTTTCCTAAATGGTTTCCCACTATCTCTCTCCATGGAAATGCGGATACACTTCCTCTAAATTAAACCTTCCTCAACCCTAATTCATTATCGTAATTAGTACACAAGCGTATAGCCCAAACGGGTAGTAAGACGTGTGCTACAAAAAAATCTATGCGGGTCTGAAAGTATAAAAGTGTATTATTTTTATCTTATTGCGAGGAAGAATTGTTACATTGGTTATCTAAGTGGACGGTCAACGTTGTCCTGTTTTGTAAGTAAGTTGTAAAAAAAACATAGCCAAAATCACGTAACCACCTTTTTTATAGAAATAATAATCAGGGAGTTACAAGAGAATAACAGTATATATTTTATTGGAAATCAAAGAAACAGTCGATAGACAATAACAATTCTTAAATATATATAAATATTGACTAGAGTGTCCAAAGTCGAAGACGTTACTATTTAACAAAAATAAATATATAAACATTGAATAGAGTGATCGAAGTCAAAGACTTTACCATTATACAAGAATAATTCATAAATTTATAAATATTGACTAGAGCGACCAGAGTGGAAGAATAAGATATTAAACAAGCTCGCCTATCATGGCATCAATATTTTGGGCATTACAATAATTAAGGATTCCAAGATTACTAAGCAAATTCATTATAAAGTTCCCACGCTTCCCGTGCTAATAATCCGTCCAATGACGTAACAAAGACAAGTGATATAAAGAAGGGCATTTAGAAGATATCTTACAACAACAAATAAGTTCGCGCGTACCTTAATATTGATTGTACAGCGTTAAATATAAGTGTCCTGCCTAACAATGAAGCCCAAAGAGATAAAGTCATAACGTATTATACAAATAAAGGGTGGTCAGCATCCCCTTAATCCACTTAAGGCAGTCCAAGGCAATAGAAGTTACAGGTACATTATAGACTACTAAGTGTTCGTTTCCAATATACTAATAAAAGTTAATAGGTGCTATCAAAGTTAATTTCCCTAAAATTCGTTCTTCAACGAACGATGCCAACAATTAATCAGAAAGTCGGTAATAGCGAAATCAAAAGCTAGTCGTCTGGTGGCGAAAACAGAAAATACGTTAACATTGGAGCAAGGATTTAGTTTCCCCAAAAGGTTCAATAAAATAAGAACGCGGTTGCAAACTAACTACGTTGATACCAAAAACCCATCCCATAGTTGAACATTTAAATTTATTAGACCAAATCAATAATTTTGAAGATATTTCCACACATTTAGCCAAAAGAGAATTTGGAAGGATAGAATTAAGTCTCAGCTTAATTCGCCACTCTCACGTTTAGTAAGCCTATGATACAATGAGTGACGATGTCTACAAAACACCGCCATATATAGCAAGCTCACCAGAACACCTGTTCTCAAAGAGTAGGGGTGACAAGGGGGATAGGGGAGTGGAAGAGACGAGACCTCGAAGCGTGTAGAAGCGTGTGGAAGCTCACTGAAGCTTTGTTGGCATGACGACGACAAAACATGCGCTCGGATAAGTCATGCGGAGGAAATAACAACTAGGTGCGCAACGTAGCCTTCATTCGTTTGCCATGGGTGTGGCCTTTTTTTCTTGGACATAGTGGCTACCAAGAGGCCTTTGCGGATGCTAAAGTGTCCACGATTTCTCCAGCCCTAATTTTCTCAATAACCTTCCTACAAAAATTATCCTCTGATTGGTGACCACCAATAGAGATAAAAGATTCGGGGATGATATGTATGACACACAGGGGGTTGGCTTTGTGGTCCTCCCTAATAGGATCAAGATCCTCGGACATGGAAGATAACGCACCCGCTACCACATTCATTTTCCCAGAGATATGATGGGTAGTGAAATTGCACATACCTAGAAAGTCTCCATATCCAGCGCCCTATCTTCCCTAATTGTTTGGGGTAGTTCCTTATCCAGGTAAGCACCATATTATCAGTGAACAGATCAAATTGCCTAAGTTCAAGGTGGTCGGAGAACTTCTCGACAGCAAAGACGCACCCAAGACATTCCTTTTCATAAATACTATATTTCTTTTCCACCTCGTTTAAGGTCCTACTGGCAAACGCTACAGGTCTACTATCCGAGGATGTTTGCTGAGAGTGAGCCGCACTAAGTGCTAAAGAAGAAGCGTCTACATGAAGTTGGAATGGAAGAGAAAAATCAGGATGAATCTGGCGTAATACGCGCACACACCCAAAAATCGCAACACACTCTTAATATTTTTGGGGGTCAGGAAAACCTAGAATGGGTTTGACACGCTCAGGGTCAACAAGAAGATTCCCTTTCGAAATGAGATACCCCAGGTAAGGGACAGATTTTTTGCCCAAGCGACCTTATCAGGATTGACAGTAAGCCCTACCTAGGATATTTGATTTTGTATCGAAAATGGCTTGTGGGAGTCTACCTGCCGGGATATAAATTAAAAAGTCCATGGTAGCATCTATCTAAAACAGGAAACAATAAAAAGGTAATTTTAAAAAGCAAGTCAATGTTTTCAAGAATAAAATAGTAGTGTGAAAACTCGTCAGAGGAAGAGGGGAAGGGTTATCAACCCACAAACAAGAGGCATCGCAGGGTGAAATGTTCATTTTCATCCCTCTCCTTCTATTTCGTACATTGGTGTCTAATTGTGATAGGCCTAGTGCTTAGACTGCTTAGGTGAGTCAAGTTAAGATTCAAGCCGACTCGCAAAATACACCTAGCTTCGAGATCTCCAAGTAGACAACGTCGCTAAATTCATCTAGGCTACCAACAGAGCTAAGAATACCTAGTTCGAGTCCAGATACGATCAAAATATTAGTGTAATTGAGGCTTCCTCTTTCACAAAGGAATTTAAGTTCGGGGTACTGGTTGTTGTGTCTGTTCTAAAAACAATTTTTCACAGCGTTTAACCACATGTCCAGACTATCCGAATTTAATTGAGATAATGAGGTAGTGATGATCAAGGTAGAATTTAGAAAAAGTGCTAGTAGAGAGAGTGGGGAGCACTTTAGAAAAAACGCCCTTACAACATCCTGTCAGGAATCGAGGAGCTTGCGGATAACATGACCTTGACATTTAGTTCAAGTGCCCGCTGATGCAGTTCAAGAGTTAATTTAGTTTTGTAAGTTGTGTGTTTGTATATTCATTTCAGAAACTGCACATTCTATTACTTCAAGGAGCGTCCGTTAGTTCAAAAACCACAAGACAATGTCATGCTTAGATACTTTATTTAAAGAAAATAACTAGCTCAGATAGAAAATACTATATACATCAAGACAATAAATTCAACAAATACTATCCTTCGAGTTAACTTCTATTAAAACTACGTTTTTTGTATCTTTACTATTTCGATTTAATACTTTCCTTTTCTTATGTTTTGGTTAGGAAGTTGCGTTGCACGTTTCACTATCCCTACTGATGAGTTCCGATAGAATGAAACCTGGGTCGGGGGATTGGGCGGTAACGACCGATATGCTTAAAGAGGCAGCCATTACCTCTTTGTCCAGTGGCAGCATTGTAAAGCGTGAACTGTGTTCTTCTTTTCATTGTGAAAGCCATATTGTTTTCGTCCCTTTTATATGTTTCTATCCACCTTTCCAGATTTAGTACGTGAGTAAGTAATTTATTATTCAGGACGTAACAGTACTGCGTGACCAAACTAGTTCTTGAATCCACGTAATATAAATAATTTGTATGTGTGTGTTTGTGTGTGTGTGTGAAAATGATGGCATACTCTACCTAAAGGTAAGCTATCTATTTTGAAAATTGAAAATTACAAATACTTAGGTAGAAAATATTTGATATATAACAAATTGGGCAATTTCTATAGACTGACGCTTAAAATTATATTTAATTCATAGGCTTTCCAGAAAATACAAAAAACGCATTCAAAATTTGACATTTTTATGATAAGGCTATAAAAATTATTTCTATTTTTTTTTTATCACTATAAAAAGATTTGTAAGAATAGGTGGGGTTACACAACTGTTTTCTAGTCGATTGCTAGTACCATTTTAAGGTATCTGAGCAGCTGACCTTTAATCGCTTTTAGTACCATACAAAGGTGCCTGCATAACTGCTCTTCAGTAGCTTGTCAGAACCATGTTAAATGGCTGCACAATGATGATCAGGAGTTTGATAAACCCACTTTATTTTTATTTCAAGTACTGGCACTAGAAAGAACGATTTAAAAAAATGAACTTACCTAATACAGCAATTGAACTATTTAAATAGATAATTACATATTTAAGTCAAAATATTTGAAATGATCTCATGGTTATCAATTTCTGTTTCTTTTATTTCTTCATTTCTACGTAGATTGAGCTTATTTTAAAATATTTAAAAAGTAAACACTCTAATTTAACACTTGGCATTTGTTTAATTAACTTTTATCCAACTCCACGTGCAACTTTCGACAGGGCAATTTTGTACGATGACGCATGAAATGTTACAATTTGCAACAATTTTGAAATGATTTTCACAATTCCGTGCCATTTGTGACGATTTGTGTTTAGTAATATTACATTGTTGGTCAGAGCTCCTCATGTGAACTTAATTCAACCCTAATGTGTGTCAACAACATAATTGCCTTTCACGTCAGCCACAGTAATTTGTGCAATGTTGTTGACTTAATCGATCAATGACGAACACAGAGAAAACATCAAAAGGAAAGCCGTTGTTCAGATTTACATCAATCATTCTGATAAAAAGCAGTAGCAACGAACAAACACCAATCATCAAATTTTCAATTAGTACTTTTTAGGATAAATAATAAATTGATTGTGAGAAATTATCTTCGATTATGAAAAAAAATTTACCATCCTTCAAATTAGGTAGGGTAGAAGTTGATTTAATAAGGGCATTGACGTCCAGAGGAACGGGGGGAGGGGGGGTTTAGGGGCAAATGTGGGAGTCTGCCCCGAGCCCCCATTTCTCGAGGGTCCCCAAGCAATTATCTTAAACAACAGCAAGCCTTATTACAGTACCAACACACGTGCTTAAAGTTCCCTTATTTTATTACTTACCCATCTCTTTTAAATTTGTTTAACTTTGTAAATATAGTATATAATGGAAGGCAAAATTTTAATTTTTTTCTAATAAACACTCGTTTCCCTGAAAGGTATAACTCTACCTTGATTGGTTACACTATGGTTCAGATTATAAGCTTGGGCCATAGTGTAATCGACCAAGGTAAGACTGATACCTTTAAAAGTTAACGGAGTGAGCACATATAAAAAAGTTATGTTAATCAAAATTAATAAAGTTCATAAACTAAATTAATTATTTGGTGTGAAGCCCACTTCAGTGGCCAAATGGTCTAAGGCACCACATTCTTGATAGACTGGGTCTGCTGATCGGGGCTCAGATCCTTGTTGGGTCCATTGCGTAGTTATATATATCCGTATAAAATGAACAGGTAGTAAGACGCGGTAATTAAAATAGTAAAGAAAAAATGTTTGAATGGGAATCCCCGAAATTCCACTGTGTCCGACCCTTTGAATCCTCTGGGCTAACCTGTTTCAAGATATCATCTACTTTTAAAACTACTTTGGTTGAATCTAATATTATGTATTTGACATTCTCATTTCAATATGGTTGATGACAAGTAAAGAATAATTTTTTTAGCACCACGTCTTACTAGCTACTCGGTTTATAAGGTTTAAGGACTAATTAAGCTAATGTGTTAGGGATGAGAAACGTTACAATACTAGAGGAAGTTTATTCACATTTGCGTGGAGGGTGAGGGAAAAACAATTAGGAAAAAATACCCTCAATACATCCGATCGGGATTTGAACACTGATTCTCCGTCATTGGCAGTCCAGTCTATTGCAAGAGTGATATCTTAGATATATGGTACGGAACTATGCACAGAATTTCTCACTCTATTGTTTAATAATGGAGATATTTATTCAAAACTCGTAATATGTGTGAAATGAAATAATCCTACACACTAGCAAACCTGATTAAAAATTGCGTTATACTTATGTTAAACAGTTTTTGACTCCTGGATTTAAATTTTATGATTTTCTTTTAAAAGAATTATCGTCCTGACTAGTATATTTGGACACAAAAAAGATCGTTATTGGGTCCATAAGGGTCAATACCTCGTATTAAAATTTCAACTTCCGATTAAAATTTTCGACATTTTATCAGGGAATACACATCTTATGTTTATCGCATTTTTATTAATTACCTCATTTATATTAATATAATAATAATAATAATTATTATTATTACTATTATTAGCACCGCGTCTTACTACCCGTTTGGGCTATACGCACTTACGCTAATGTGTAATGGTAGGGTGATTGTGAGATTAAATGGAGGACCTACAGTTTAGCGTGGGATCCGAACCACGGTGGAGATCTGGCATTCCACACATTCACAAGTTGTGATTAATACAAGTCTTGTCAGAGGTGAAGGAAGGGTTTGGAAATCAGATAAATCTGTGCCGGGGCCTCATTTATAAATTTAGACCAATAAAAAAGGTAGATATTAATTATTGAGTCTAAAATGATAAAGATAGATCATTGCTGTACAAACATTTCACCTAAGAAGTTAAAGAAAAAAGAACATAAACTTTTTGAGACTTACTTATCTACTTATTCTAATAAATTAGAGAATTATTGGGTTAGAACTTAAATAGTGTCTCTCTACAGCTAAAGCTCGCAAAATTGTATTAATATATTTGCCAATATCTCAGAAACTATTGGTTTTATAAATATTTATTTCAAATAAAAGTTTTTTTAATTTCTAATAGTACTACAATTTTTCACTGATAAGTTACTTGCTATCTTAAATAGTTTAGGAAATTTCCGCTTCTGTAAAGTACCTTAAAGTAATTTTCATAGGGAATTGAAATGATTGATTTTGTTTGAATCTTAGTCAAGGCCTAGATACGAACTTTAATTAAAATCGTTAGAGCCGATTTAAAGAAAGTTGATTTTTTCTCTTTTCGCCCTTTAATAAACTACTTTTAATTTTAGGGTTAAGCAGACACACAGAGAGATGGCATTGCAAAAACATTTTTTCAGGGTTCGGGGGGGTCATGAAACGTCGACATCCATAGATTTTTTTACAGTCGCAATACTCGACCTTTAGTGTTCGAAAAGTTCAAAAATATATATATTTGCGTTTAGCTTGAAAATTATCTGTATTATAAAAATATGCTTCAAATAAAATATTTGTATTATAAAATAGACCTACAAATTTGCAATGATAAATAATTTCATATCTCAATGAGTTTCGGAAATGTGATAAAAAAATAGAATTTACGCATCAGATCGGAACTCTTAAATTCATTTTGCCGAAAAAATGAGAATATACATTTTGTTTATAATATTGATAAATGCTTATAAATGAAATTTAATCAACATCGTTAGAGCCGATTTGAAGAAAATCGATTTTTCTCTGTTTTTGCCCTTCATTAAACTACCCTTAATTTTAGGGTTGGATATCCAATTCCTAAAATCCTTCGGGCATCCCTACGAAAACCCTAGATACCGAGTTTTATACCGATTGGTAAAAAAGTTTAGGCTCTAGTCCGAAGTACAAACAGACGGACGGACAAACAGACGGACATTCAAAAACAACTTTTTCAGATTCGGGGGGTCATGAAACGTCTAAATTCATCAAAATCTTGAATTCGATTTTTTTGACGATCACAAAACCTATTTTATTTACCTGTAAGATAGCGAGAAAGTAAAAATTGGTGGGCCAAAGGCTTTTATGCGTTAATTTTTCTTCAAAATTAATTTTAAAAATGATAAACACACATAAGAGACTTACATAAATAAGTTTAATTACATTGAGAACGTATAACAACCATAGATACAATAACCCCATGGCTTCTTTGGTGCTGACTGACAGCTGACAGCTCTGAAAAGTTACCAGACCAAATTATGTATCCCTACGCCGAAAGGTATATACCTAAATGTTGACTGTCAGAAGTCAGCTGTGAGCTGTCAGTCAGCACCAAAGAAGCCATGGGGCTACTTTACCTTAGTGGATTAGTATGTTTTTAAGTTCACTCATAATATTGATATGATGGGGTGTAAGATGAGTGAAACTGTGAGGAGGAGATTATCAATACAGAAGATAGAAGCTCATCAGTAAGTGGTCTCTAAGATTACTTTTCCTAAGTTCCATGGTTTAAAACATATGGTTTAAAACACATAAATATGATGATGCAAACATTGACACATATTTTTTGGGCATGAGCCACCAAGCTTGGAAATGACTCAAAAATGCCTACAAATGCCTAAAAAATTACGAAAACCAAGAAAAAATTACCCTTAATTCCAAAATGATCAAAAATGACTTATAAAATATACATGTATACATCAAAATGATCATGAACAAGGTTTATGTATTGTAACTATGAGCGTTGTATGTGACGAACAAATAAAAAGATATGCCGTTAAAATCCGAGCCCTGAATTGATGAACACAGGCTATTGCTTTGATGTAAACTATATATAGAAAATAAATTGGATGGGAACGATAACCATAAGGACTTGTGATAGCAAACAAAATATCTTGGCAAAGATTCATGGTAGTGTTAGAATGTAAACAATATCGGCAAAATATGTTATTTGATAAATCTTTGGAGAGTAACGTACTACCCCCGTCGATGTTCGCAAGGTTAAACGTGGGAGGGGAAGGGACGCGGGCTAAGATCAGGTTATTCTAGTTTTTATGCCAAAAATTGTTTTTGGCCAAAATAAATAAACTACTGCTTCAGAATATTAATTTGGTTTAATTTTATACACATGGTGATATCAATAGTTTTTTGGATATATATCACGTTTATTGCGTTATGTGACCAAGATTTTTTTTTTCTCAATCCAAAATATTTACATTCAAGTGGCAATATTATTATGACAAATATTCAATAACTGTTGAGATTGTTATCCGTAGAAAATTAAACTCACTGGAGAGTATTTTATTTACTTTGGACAAATAAAAGTTTTTGGGCATAAAAACTGCATAGATACTGAACTCATCTTAAGTTAAGATTGCTGTATACGGGAAGTTTGGGATTCAAATTACAGTGGGTGTACTGTGAGTAGTTTTTACTAAATGGTTTCTCACCCTCCCTCCACGCAAACGCGTATATAGTTCTTCAAAATTCTTCCTTTCTTATTCCTAATCCATTATTTAATTAAATCCAAATAGCCTGTGAGGGTAGTCAGATGCGTTGAAAAAAATAGTAGTGTATTGTATCCATATATGAGCCCTTAAGAATACAAGTGGTGTAAGTCATTTTTTCTCATTTTGAGATAATTGGAGGTAGTTAGATCCATATAGAAAACTCACCGATCTTTCTGATCTTTTCAAAATAATTATGTGCATACATAAAGGTTCAACTTAACTTATGCACTAATCAAAATTAGAAAATAAAAAAAACTTATCTAGTTAAGAATTTATTTTTACAATTATTTGTATTATTTGATGACTTAGACTATTTGTGCTGTGAACAATTTTTAGAATTAGGCAATTAAATAACTCAAAAGTTGTTTGTCTAAGTTAGGTAGTTTTTTAATTGTTAATTATAGATCAAAAAACTTATTTATGTTAAATTTAATGCTATTTATGTTAAATTTAAATCTCC